>LCTX01000699.1:0-57732 GCA_002233555.1 Limonomyces culmigenus | reverse complement strand
GCCATTGGGTCTATCAAGACACCGATGGCACACGAGACACAATCACATGCATGGTACATACACCAGCTGTGCGTACAGCAACGCACAGCCTGGTTAGTCCGATACTGCATACACAGCCTGAGTCAACAGGATGCACCACAACAAGTCCGAGACATGTCCAAAGCCAAACCAAACCAAACCGTAACCTGTGCACGGTGAAGTGCACTGACACTCCCCCTCAAGCCTGGCAGAGTCCCAGCTGCGATGCCAGAAGCTTGAACTGAGGGCTAGCAAGAGCCTTTGTGAGGATGTCGGCAATGTTGTCTGCCAAAGGGATGTAGGCAAGCGAGAACTTGCCGTTCTCAACCATCTTGCGGATGAAGTGATAGCAAATGTTGATGTGCTTTGTCCTAGAGTGGAAGCGGTCGTTGCGGGCAAGCGCGATGGCGCCCTGGTTGTCTGCATTGATGACCAGAGGAGCTGCCGGGAGTCCAAACACCTCTGCGCGCAGCATGCTGAGCCAGATGGCCTCCTTGGCTGCGTGAGTCTGTGCAACATACTTGGCCTTGGTGGTGCTCAGCGTGACAATCTCCTGCCTCTTGGAGGACCAGCTGACGGTGCCGCCGTCGATGGTGAAGACATAGCCCAAGATGGCGTGACGTCCCTCCGAAGCGTGTCCGTCCGCGTCAACGTAGCCTGCGAGCGGACTTGAGTGCTTCTTCGAGCTGTAGGTGAGGCAGAGATCCGCCGTGCCGTGAAGGTAGGCGAAGATGCGCTTGAGCGCGGTGAAGTGCGCTGGCCCCGGGTTGTCCTGGTACCGCGCGAGAGTGTTGACTGCAAAGGCAATGTCTGGGCGCGTAGCAACCGCCGCGTACATGAGCGCGCCGAGCATCTCCCGGAAGGGGTGCGCGCGCATAGCCTTGCACTCCTCGTCCGTCTTTGGCTGCATGTCCGACGTGAACGCGACGTGCAGGTCCGCCGGGATGGTGTGCGGCCGCATGAGCTCCAGCTCGTGTCGCTTGACAATGGCGCGGATGAATGCCGACTGGCACAGCCCAAGGTCGCCATCCATCCAGATGACTTGGATGCCAAGCATCCAGGTGAGCGGGTCGTTGTCCGTGATGTCAAAGGCCGCACGGATGCGGGTCTTGAGCTCCACCATGCAAGTGTCGGTCTTGGCGATGAGAGCCATGTCGTCCACATGCACAATGATGATTGTGACGGACTTGTCCGGGTGGATGCGATAGAACACCGCGTGATCGTGCTCAGAACGCTTGAAGCCCAGCTCCGTGAGTTTTGCGCGAAGCTCCGAGTACCAGCGCCTGCTGGCCTGCTTCAACCTGTACAACGCGCGGCGCAGACGCAGGACTTGACCTGGGTGCAGTCCCTTGATCTCCACACCGGGAGGCGGGGCCATGTAGATGACCTCGTCATCATGCAGCTTGCCGTAGAGGTATGCTGATTTGACATTGACCTGGTGGACCTTCCAGCTGTTGCAAGCGGCAATAGCGAGTAGTGTGCGGGCGCTGCCTAGCTTGGCAGTTGCCGCAAAGGTATCATCCTTGAAGTAGTTGACGCCTTCTTGCTGGGTGAAGCCGCGGGCCACAAGTCGTGCCTTGTGCGACGTGGTGTTGCCCTGCGCATCCCGCTTGGTCCTGTAGACCCACTTGGCTGTGATGACGTTGGTGTCAAGCCCTGGATGATCCGCAACGGTCCAAGTCTCGCGCTCGGTAAGCTTGGCAAGCTCGTCGTTCATTACCGCACGCCACTTGGGGGCGTCGGGACGAGCATGGGCTTCCTTGAGTGTGCGCGGGTTGTCGAGTGCGTCAGACGTTGCTGCTGACAATGCTAACTCAATTGACTCAGCTGATACACTGCCCGGCGCAACGGCCGGGGCAGCTAGCTTTGCATCTGCTAATCCAGTTGCAATGTCACGGATCTTGCGCGACGCTTTGCGCAGACGCTTGCCAGTGAGGATGAGCAGGTCCGTAGGCTCCGGGATCTCCTCGAGAGCGAGACGCTCTTGTTCTGGAGACGGTGTGCGAGTCGATGTGCTCAACGGAGGAAGAGGAGACGTCACCTCGGGCTCATTTGCGCTTGCATTGGCAGGCGCTCCCCCTGGTTCTTTGTCCGACTGGTCCTTGTTGTCGAGTACTGGTCCAAATTTGACATCTGGCTCCCCCTCACTGTCGCGCATCTCTTGCTTCGAAAGACGCACAGAGCGCTCAACAGTGATAACCGGGCGAGAGGGCCAGTAAATCCAGTGTCCGTTGGACGTTGCGTCGAGACCTAGCCATCGACCTTCATCCGCGCGTGGCGAGAGTCTGTCGATGTCGGTCTTGTTTTTGCGGTCGTGGTGTACAAACACGAAGCTACCCCATGGCCAGATGCTCATGAGGTTGGGAGGATGGCCATAGCGCTTTTGGAATGGCGAGAGGCCGCCAAGAGCAGCGTGCGGCGTGCGGTTGTAGAGGTAAACCACATGCCTGAGTGCCTCGCCCCAGAGCCATTTGGAAAGCCCCGAGGCGTACAGTGCAACGCGGACACCGTTGAACAGCGTGTCCCATGTGCGCTCCGCGACGCCGTTGTGTTCCGGCGTGTCGTGAGCCGTAAGCTTGCGCACAACGCCCTTCTTGTCGAAGTAGGCGTTCCAGGGGATGTTGAGGAACTCGCCGCCGCAGTCGCTCTGGAAGATCTTGACCTTGATGTCCGACTGGACCTCCTTGCGTGCCTCCCATGTCACGTACTTGCTGTACGCGTCTGACTTGTGCTGCATGGTTGGCACGTCAGCCCAGCGGTATGCGTCATCAAGGAGAAGTAGGGAATAGCGGTCATGGTTGACTGTCTGCACCGCAGCCAGGCCCCAGACGTCTGAGTGGATGTGCTCGCCGTACACGAGGCTGAGCGGGCTGGTGCGTTTGTGCGCGATTGACGCGCGCTTGGCCTTGGCAAGCTTGCAGTCGCGGCACTGAGGCTTGTGTGTGTTGATAAGCTCAATGCCGGCGAAGTTGCCGCGGTAATACGCGTCCTTGATGGACCGATAGTTGCGATGCCCGAGCCGCTGATGGAGTTCGAAGAGCGACATGCGCTCCTTGCCGGCGAGGAAGGCCGTGTGCCCGGTCAATGGGCCGATGCAATAAAGGCCGCCCTGCTTTGGGATTGCCGCAAGCTGCTTCTCAGCGACGTTGTAGATCTTCATGTAGCCGCGCGCAATGCGTAGCTCATAGCCGGCGTCGTCCAACTTGCCCACAGAGATGAGGCCGGCCGCCATTTGCGGCGCGTAGAGGAACATCCTCGAGCTTGAAGGTCGTAAACTGAGAGCCGTTGGGCATTTTGATGCGGAGAGTACCGCGCCCGGTGCCCTGGAAAACGGTCTTGTTGGCCGCGTTGATCGCCACGGGCTTGACCTCGCAGAAGTCGGTGAGCGCCTGGCGGTACGGAGTGATGTGCTCCGAGGCTCCTGAGTCCATGACGTGCACCTCCCCCTGGACATAGGAGGCGAGGGCACAGGCCTTGTCATAAACCGCCGTGATGATGGTCGTCTCGTCCCCGAGTAGTGCTACAGCGCTCTTGCGGGATGCTGTGAGGGCCAGAGACTCGCAGGCGTCAGCGACGTCTGTGCAGTCAATGTAGGTGGACTCAGCAAGAACACCAGCGGACGCCATCCAGGCATCCGCGGTGGAGTCAGTTTCAACGACACGGGCCGACCCGGCTGATGCTCCCGCATTGCCGTTCGCCCCGTCCGAGGACTTCTTGCTGCCCTTCTTCAACTTCTTTGTCGAAGCGGCGTTCGCCTGTTGCGAACCCAAGCCGCCGCCGTCTTGCTGACGCGGTGGTGAGGCGCATTTGTCCTTCCAGTGACCCTTGCCGCTGCAGTTGCGGCATGTGCCGGACTTGCCACCCTGGCCGCCGGACTGCTGGCCGCCGCTGCGACTCCCTGAGCCGCCGCTGCCGCCACGACCGCGTCCGCACCCACGGCCTCCACGCTGGGAGCCGTTGCCGGACCGGTTCTGTTGCTGATGACCGCCGTAAGCCGCGTTGGCCTGCGCACTGCCGCCTGAGGGCTTCTTGAACGCCTGAAGGCCGTCGTAAGCCGTGCGCAGCACAGTGATGACGACTGCCGAGGTGAGGTCAACTGTCTTGCCCGCCGCCGTGTAGGACATGATGAGGGCTTTGACAATGGCAACAAAGTTGGGGCCTGCCCCGCGGGCACCTGTGATCACCGCATTGCAAAAGCGTGTGTCGGAGATTTCGGCGTCTTTTCCTGCCTCTGCAAGCTGAGCGCGAAGCTCCAGCATGTCAGACAGGTACTGCCGCATGTCGCCACCTTCCCTGCATTGTAGGCTAAACATCCTCGCTTCAATGGAAGCGGATGCTGTGATGTTGACTGTGCCGAATTCTTCCCGGATGGCCTTCCAGAGCTTGAAGGGCGTGTTGCACGCAACATGGCGCATAAACACGTTGCTCAGAAGCTTGCTGACAATGGCGTTGAGGAGCTGACCACTGGTCGCGTTGTGCTCCTTGAGATCGGCAGCGTCGGTGGGTGGAGACAGATCGCCGTCCAGATGGGCCTTGATGCCTAGAGCAGATGTGCCGATCTTGAAGCAAGCGTCAAGGACGCGGAAGTTGCTCCCGTCCTGCTTGAGCTTCTCAATGTCTTGTAGCTCCTTCGAGATGGAAGGCATGTCGTCGTCGTCCTCGCCAAGCCACGCGGTGGTTGCTAGATCTAAAAACAAGTCAACAGAGAGTTGGTCGGCAAACTCGTAGCTAACAGCAGGTGCTGCAGTCAGAGTCGGGGATTGAGAGGCTGTCGGAGACGCTGCAGTCGACGATGAAGTCACTACGACTGGCAGGAGGGGACCAGTGAAGGTGGGTGGAGGGCTTGGAGGTGCTCCCGGGGTAACAGCAGGAGTAGATGAAGATGATGCGAGTGCTGGCCGTGCGCCGACAGGTCCTAGCGATGGATCGCGCTGTGCTGCAGCTCGTGATGGGGGCCAATCAGAATTTCGGTTCTGGCTCATCCACGAGGTACGTTACAAGTGTATGGTTCCAGATCAGAGCGGAATGCTCATAACCTTTCAATGATGGGTAGAAGGGGCTTGGCCCAGCGCAGCCCCGATTGATACACACGGAGTGGGGAGAGGAGAGAACACTGGAGATTTGCCTGCCAGAATGGCAGGTTCATATACTAGAATACAAGCATAGCCGCAGATAAGGGACACAGCCATTGGGTCTATCAAGACACCGATGGCACACGAGACACAATCACATGCATGGTACATACACCAGCTGTGCGTACAGCAACGCACAGCCTGGTTAGTCCGATACTGCATACACAGCCTGAGTCAACAGGATGCACCATGACAAGTCCGAGACATGTCCGAAGCCAAACCAAACCGAACCGTAACCTGTGCATGGTGAAGTGCACTGACATTGCCAGCGTGAGCAGGTAGGAGGAGGATCAGATGCGGGGGGCAGGACTCATCTGTGTCCCCTCCTCTTAACTGCGGCGCGCCCTTTGCTCTGCCTGCGGGCGCCGTTGCCCAAAGGCTGAGTGCACAAACCTTGCATTGTGTTAGGGGGCTTGCTTCTATCTGAGGCGTGTTACATTGTGGGGGGAGGGACAAAGGAGGGATGGCGGTTGCGGTTGAACGTCTCTTTGTGTGGCAGGTGCGGCACTCTGGGTGTGGCAAATTGTGGTGTGTGCGGCGTTCTTTGTGCCCGGCACAGTGGTCAGGATGTCCAAAACAACGAGCTCCCATTCTCTGCAATGAGATTGGGAGGGAGGGAGCGCTCAGGCTTGTGCGGAACGCAGGTGCGTGGGAGGGAGGAGGGAGAGCATTGTGCTGCTCTGTGTGGGCGCAGCGCGTTACGCGCGCTTCCTTTGTTCTCAGGTCTGGTCGTCGTCCTCAACGAGCTCAACAGTACATCGTTGGCTACGCACTTGTATACAGAGTGCATTTTCGTCTCGTAGAGTAAGAACGGCTGTTGGTTTCCCTGCTGAGCAGGTACTGTTTTTTTCCGACCAAGTGTGCCGGCCCATGGATGCGTGACCCAACTGTTCCATCGTGACAGTGCGCGGCGCAGCCGCGCCGCTTTTTTGCGTGACATATGTGCTGGGCGGCCCCGGAGGGGCCTCCTAATACGCCCGGAGGGCGTGTATGTCACGCTCAAGTGTTCGCCAGGCGCCGCCGGCCGAAATTTTGCGTGACATCACCCAAAAAGTGTGCGAATTTGGGCTCGCCGTGATGCGTGACGGCACAGTTGGTCGGAAAAACACAGTACTTATCCCTTGGCCACGGAAAGGCCAGCCGCCGAACCACAACCGAAGGTCGTGGTTCTTGTCCAAGGGCTGTACCCCCATCTGATCAAGAAGGCGCTGAATCAAATTCTCATAAAAAATACTGTTTCCGTGAGAAGATACCTTAGGGTGCCCTAGGATCCGATCTCTTCGCACCAGTTTATGGTTTCATCCGTATTAGGAAGGTTGTTCGGCGGCCAACGGAATAACCGGCGGACTTCCACACAGGAAACCTGATCAGAGATCGAAACCTACGGACATGTGTCGCCCGCCGAAACGCGTGCGTCTTGATTGCTAAATGATGCAGAGCAAGATGCTAGCCATGCAGCGCGTCGGGCTCTTTGGGGAGACAAACTGGTTCATTCCTATTGTGTGATACTTATGCTTCGTAGAAGTCGATAGCTCAACTGGATGTTCCGTAGGTTCAGGTGCGTGTTCATCGCGCCCGCGCTCTCGCCGATCCGGTTATCGATGTCCGCGGACCTGAGGCGGGCGGCCGTCGCTCAAGCAGCTGCAGGCGCTGGTGGATGCCTAGGACGGGAGCGCCGAGCTCGGTGGACAGTGGGGCGCTGCGGACGCCCGCGAGCAGCCGCGCGCCTCAAGCCGAGGGCGGTCGACGATGGTGAGAGCCCGACAACAACGTTCCTCGACTTCCCCGATGAGACAGTGGCGCTTAACGCCCGGAACGAGGAGCTCGCCAAGCTCAGCGCGCTGTACACGCGCCGTTTCAAGGCCAGTGCCCCGGAGAGCCAGACGAGCGGCTCTTTCGAGCGCGCCGGCGGATGAGTTGCCCGAGCCAAGTGTCAGGATCGAGATGCGCATGTGCGCGCAGCCCGTCGACCTCGCGAGTTCGACGTCGGCAGTCTGAGCTGAACAGGTAATATGTTGAGCCTGGGCTGTTGGAAGAATTGCTCGGTCGGCAGGCCAAGCTCGGGATAGGGCCGGAACGGGGGAAGTGCAGCATAGTAGATACTGTCGCTGTCTAAGCCGGAATGGCACACACACACATGTACCTGGTCTCGACTCTCAGCTTTTGAAGCATCAGAGTGCTGGATGATTGGGGATCCCCAAACCATTACGTCGACAAGTCGGATATGGGAAAAGATGTATACTGGAGACATATAAGTATACACTCGGGAGTTCATTACTTGCGATCAAAGAAAGACGATGCAGGGCGTACGGGAAGCCCAGCCTGTGGCAATGATTGTAAGCAAAGAGTTCGTCCACTCAAACACAGAACTCCGACCTTCTGATATATCTGCTCTATGAGCTCGAGCTGACGCACCGGTTCTTGAGGAGACGGATACGCTTGCGGGTTCCTTCCTCTTACTTGATCGACGAATACTTCGAGCTGGTATCGGTAGCTGTACTCTTGTTGTCAGCGTACAAAGTAAACGGGCAATACAGCACGACGACGCACGAAGACCACCATTTCTCGCCCTTGCCTGTAGAAGGCTTGTACACATTCTCTGTCCTGACCTTGCCCCGTTTCGGCTTCACCGTGATGGCGCTGAGGCCATGCGGGAGTGGAAAGCCGGAGAATTCGACGGCTCCATTCTCGAGCTCGACAGTGATGCTCATCTTCGGCATCCGAGGGATAAGTCCGAACGGACCCCAGCCGGGCATCGCAAAGTCGACGTATATCTCGCCTGTGACTTCCGCGGGAAGCTCCAGCACGACATTCATGCCACGATCGACTCGAGCAGGGTCGAGAGGGTGACCGTATGCCGAAGCTTCAATAATGCCAGTTGGCTCTAGCCCAGTGATGTACCTCATGGCAGAGAGAGGATAGACTGTAGATGACCGAAGTCGTGTCATTGTACGTCCTTGACAGAGGGGCACAGCCAGCATACCACCAAGATCCATCATCGAGCCTCCGCCAAGGTCATAGTTGAATCGTATGTCGTCTTTGAGGAATAGTAGCGGCGAGATGAGGCTGGGAAGGGCAAACTCTCCCGTGGCATGCTTGATGCGCCCCAGCTCTCCGCTCTGCACTATCTCGCGCATGCGCTGTGTCATCGGATGCAAGCTATAGGCAAGGCATGATCAACACAGGCTCTACAGTGTCAGCGAGGCAAAGGGGTACGTACAAATAATGGATGGCTTCGAAAAGGATGCAGCCTTGCTGCTCAGCGAAAGCTACCAGCGCAGCAGCTTCTGCAGAGGTGTTTGCCATGGGCTTTTCGACCAGGACGTGCTTGCGAGCCTGAAGAGCCTTGCGAGTCCACTCGTAGTGATATCCGTTGGGCAGCTGGCACAAGGTGTGAGATTTCGATCCGCAACACTGTCCACCTCAATCTTCAACTCACCGCGTTGTAGACAACATCAATCTCAGGGTCATCGATAAGCTCTGGACTTGTCATGAGGGAAGCCTAAAGACATTTCGGAAAATGAAAGCATACCCTGGTAGCACGCATTCCCCGCATACGTCTTGGAGATCTTGTTTGCAGACGCATACTTTGATGCCTTGGTAGCGTCGCGCGATGCCACCGCAGTCACCAAAACGTCAGGGTGGCTCCGAGCTGGGAGAAGAAGAGCAGCTGGGCCAATGCGCGCCGCGCCGAGGATACCAAAGCGAAGGGGCTTGTCATTCTTGGGCACGAAGGGCGGGTTTCCGACCTAAGCATTGCCAACCATGTCAGTCGATGACTTCCATATGAGACCAAGTAGGGTGCTGACTTGAAGAAGACGAAACATGGCTCTAGCGCAGTCGCAATGATGCAGCAGGGTTCAGAATGAGATGTCTGGGGCCCAGATGCTGAGGCATGTCTTCCAATTTATAGCTGCTGGGTGGACGATGAGAACGTCCATGCTGTGGGCGAAGCCAAGCAGTAGGACGCTTGCTCTTTACCCCGGTCCGATTATGCACCTGTTTCGCTCCCACCTGCACCGCCCGGCCTGCCTGCCCGATCTCCTCGCACACTTGCGCGGAAAGAGAATCTGATGTATAAATTCTTCTGTGCGCGGTGGATGGCAGTTCCCGAAGAGCCCTTGAGGCCGCAAAGCGTAACTCGCGGAGATATGAGCATCCTCCCTGTTCTTCCCTTGCAATCTCGCAGTCCAGCCCCCGCCCATCAGTACCTGAACCCCAACTGAGATGTCGCTGTCAGTCTTTCCTGTCTTTTGAATGGCAGCTGTCTGAAGTAAACTTCGGGGCTCTCCAACCTCTGCCAGCGGAGTCGCTCTCACCAGACCCCGAAGGAGCTCACCATGAGTCCGCTACGAGTACGGGGGCGAAAGGCAACTTGTTGCTCTCAACAGACCTGGAAGGAACTCAGCATGAGGTCTCCACGAGTGCGGGGGCGAAGCGCAACTTCGCATTCTGGATGGTCTTTGTTGCCAACTTGACAGTCGACCTACTTTCTGCCCTTGATCTTGTGAGTCACAAGCAAATAGACTTTGACAGGACTTCTCTCCTGGACTAAGTCTCTGTAGACTGCTGTGTCCACTGCTCTCCCAACCATCGTCCAACAACTTCACGGCAACAACTTCATCTGGGCTGGGAGTGCTTACACGATCGCGTCGACAGCCATCCTACCTTTGTGCGGAGGGCTCGTGTCCGTCTGCGGCCGCAAACCAGTTCTCCTCTTTTTCGTCCTCACGTTTGCGATCGGATCGGCCGTATCTGGTTCTGCTCGATCTATGAACATGCTCATTGCGGGTCGAGGTATGTCCCAGTTTCTTTCAGGCCCGCGACAGCCTTCTGACGGCGAGTTCGTAGCCATTCAGGGCTTGGGTGGCGGAGCTTGTCTGAGTGTGACGGAAATCATCTACGCTGACTTGATACCTCTACCTGAGCGTGGCAAGTTTCAGGGCATCCAAGCATCGTGAGTCCGCCAGCTGCTTCGGCGTCGTGTGACCACTGATATTCGAACCACAGAGTATGGGCCCTGGCATGGTATAGTCCCTGAACTTGACTCGGACAGAACACAAGTCTGACAACAATATCAGTGCCGTTGGTCCTCCGATTGGTGGTGCACTAGCTTCGTCAGGTGCATGGCGCTGGCTCTTCTATCTCAACCTTCCTGTTTGTGGTATTGCAATCGCACTCGTCTCGTTCTTCCTGCGCGTGCGCACCCCCAAAACTGCATTGAAGGACAAGACGCGGCAGATCGATTGGATGTGCGTGCTCTTCACTGTTACCCTATCATCAAATCTGACTGTTTGTTGAAGTGGCAATGTCCTCGTCATCGGTGGCACTGTCTGCACCCTCCTCTCGCTCTCATGGGGCGGTGTGGAGTATGCGTGGACATCTGCACGAGTTCTTGCACCACTCTGTGTGGGAGTGCTATGCATCCTTGGGTTCGCGCTGTACGAGGCCTTTGTTGTACATGCTCCGGTTGAGCCAACGGTGAATTCATACCGGGATGAGCACCGTGTACTGTGAGCTAAACACGATCGTTTAGATGCCCAAGTTCTGCTTCACCAATCGTACAACTCTGAGCGGGTGAGTTGTCTCTTCGTTTAACATGGAGCATATGGTTGAGTGCAACCAATCTCAACAGATACCTTGGCACATTCTTCCACGGCGTAGCTTCCCTTACAGCAATCTACTACCTTCCGGTTTACTTCCAGGCCTCACACCTCGCTTCGGCGACAGGCTCAGGAGTCGACCTCTTCGGGCTTGTTTTCACCATTCCGACATTTGCGATTCTGGTCGGGCTTTCAGTTCAAGTCCTGTCAGCCTCATCCAAGTACTCTTATCTGCCGCAGAACTACATCGGATGGATGTTCGTCATCGTCGGATTTGGCCTGCTCACCATCTTGGACGAGAACAGCTCACGGGGCATGTACATTGGCGTCCAAGTCCCTCTCGGTGCTGGGCTCGGCATGATATGGATCGTGACACAGTTCCCCATCCTTGCGCCCTTGCCGTACTCGAACAACGCGCATGCTCTGGCGTTCTTCACTTTCACCAGGTGTTTTGCTCAGGTAAGATACGTTGTTCTCCTCATCCCAAGTTTCTTCTCTGACGGCCGGTATCTTTGCAATTCGCAGAGCTGGGGCATCGTTATCGGAGGGGTGATTCTTCAGAACAGCCTGCCAAAGGAGCTCCCGTCTTCTTTCATCGACACACTCCCGCGCGGAGTGCAGCTGGCATATACCATCATTCCCAGCATTCACACTCTTCCGGAACCTCAGCGCACTGCGGTGCGAGCAGCGTTTGCGAGCAGCACCAAGTCTATCTGGCAGGTCATGCTCGGGTTTTCTGGCGCGGGGCTTCTGAGCACCCTTTTGATGAAGGACGTCAAACTCAGCACGACGATGGACAAGCAGTGGGGGATGCATGAAGATGAGAAGACGCTAGAGGAGTGAGCACAGAGGCACGCTGTCCCACGCTGCCTTGGTGCCTGTCTAGCTCTTCACCCTCGTGAATGGTCGTCCGGTTCAGCGTACACTGTATATTTTCTTAGGTTCTTGAATTTCTGCAATCACTTCTTGGAAATCACTTGGAACGGGCACCCGACTCGCGACTCGCGGTCCAGTATACTGCAGTACCACTATCGCGTTTGCCAGCAGCACCAAGCTACTGTACTATTACAGCCAAGTCTTTGTTGCATGTTGCGAGCGGCCCAGAACGAAGAGGAGAGATGCGACTGTTGCATCGCGCCATCAGACACGAAGAGTGTCGCTTATGTATGAAAAACAGATCAAAAATGCCGGAAAACCAAGTGATCAGCCAGAAGGCGCCCGTCATGAACGGCCGGGAGCATTCGCTTCCTCACACGCTCATGCTCCGCTGAAGACTGACGTCTTTATTGGACCCAGCAAATGTTCACAAAACTTGGGGCTCCCTGAATAGCTGCGTCTCTGCTGTTACGGATGCAGCTTATTATAGCGGGATCTCACAATTCGTATACGCATCCCGATGGAGCCTGCACCTGCCAGTGCGCCCCCTGAACCACACTGCTATAGCGATCAGCGGACCTACTGCTTGTTGTAACAATAAAAATAGACTTTGATGCGGGCTCCGCGCATCTTTCCAGAAGTTGCCATATGGGGACTACATATGAACTGCCGGAAGTTCGCTCCGCTCGGCGTGTGATTATGCGCTCGACCAACTGATATGCAGAACCCTCACAGCCGGGCGGACCGAGCCAGTAGAGCACTACCAGTGGCTTTATAAACCGTCTTCGCCGCAGTTCTTCTGGGACCCAACCAGCATGGCCGACCCCTCCCTACTCAGCATCTACGGAGGCGTAGTCGCACTAGGCGTTGTACGTACTCGATTCTTCGGAGACAAACTTCAAACCTCATACCTTCATAGTCGTCTTGGGCTCTTCTCAATCGTCGTCCACTCTGGGGCGACATCGCGGTTGTGCTGTATGTCTCGGCTTTCGGCTCACTATTCGCCCTCCTGCGCCTATTACCTTCCCTTCAAGTCATCCCGGCCCTCGTCGACGCAGTGGTCAAGGATGGAGCCCTCCTTACAACCCTCAAGATCTTCGGCGTGTACGCCTTCACGGCGCTTGTTACTACCGGCTTGTATCGTATTTCTCCCTGGCACCCTCTCGCAGGCTACCCTGGCCCCTTCGGATGGCGTGTCAGCAGCATGGTGCTGTCTTGGCATTCGTTTGGCGGCCGCCGACACTTTTCTCTGCACGAGCTCCACATGAAGTACGGCCCTTATATGCGTATTGGTGAGACATGTCTTATGCTCTGTTCGTGATGGCGGTTGATGTACTCGGACTTGGGCAGGCCCTGACACCATCTCGATCAACTCGCTTGCGGGACAGCACATATACAGCGCCGCAGCGCGCATGCCCAAGGCCGATTCGTACCGTATTCCGGGACATACGAACCAGGTCTCGCTATTCTTCAAGCAGAAGACGGAAAAGCTCCACTCGGACCGTAAGCGGATCTGGAGTCCCATGTTCACGAAGGAGGGGTGGGTCTACATCTTTCCCTGCACCTCGAAGCAGAACTTGATGTGCGATTTAGACAAGCGCCGCTATACGAATTACTGGAGGCGCGTACAACCGAGCCGATCGAGTGCATGGAACGGCGCGGTAGCGGCAGTCCGGACGGCAGCGTCGAACTTACAACTTGCTTTTACCATTGGTCGTTCGACTTCATGGTGAGTGTGGCTCGGCCGTGCTTATCATTTTCATCATTTCTCGGTGCTGATACAACTTTGCCACTTGAAGGGCGACATGGTGTTTTCAAACGCGAACCAGCTTGAAATGATGCAGAACGGAGACCCTCACGGCTTGATCATGGGCGGCAAATATGCCACCAGGATGGTCGACAGGTTTGCACGTCTACTGATCGCCACTTTCACGTTGCTGAATATTGTGCAGCATTGGCCAGACCCCCTGGCTCCTGGACATCATCTGGCACGTGCCTCTCGGCGGAGCAATGCACCGAATGGTCTCCCTCGCCTCACGCATGGTGCAGAAAAGGCTCGACATCGCGACCTTGCCTCCGTACCGCGATCTCATGTCGTACTGGGTGAGGAATGAAGTAGTGCATCGTTGCTTGGTACTGATATGGCATCTGCAGCAAGACAAAGTTCCTCTGTCTGACATGAAGTGGGATGGTGTCATCGCAATCCTCGGTGGCTCAGACAACACCTCAATTGCGCTCGCGCTCGCGACGTTCTTCCTGATGGGGGCTCCGGAGTACCTCGCCCGTCTCCGCGCAGAGCTTACTGTCGCCTTCCCGACCCCTGGCAACTCACCGGATGGGCCTTACGTCCGCCTCGCCCAAGACACCCTCGACAAGTTGCCTTACCTCGACGCTGTGATCCAAGAGACACTGCGTCTTGGAAGTCCGTTTTACCTCCCGCGGATCGTCCCAGAGGGCGGAACCACCCTCGAGGGCAACTATATTCCCGAAGGCACAACGGTCGCGCTTGCCGCATACAGCCAGCAGATCGATCCCACCAACTTTTCGCCCGACCCTTGCGTGAGCGCCAGCACCCGTTGCCTGTTGAAAGACTCTTATACTAACACTGAGTGCCGTGCTAGAACTTTCATCCTTACCGCTGGCTCGGGGGCGAGGGCGAGGGCGGAGAGCCCATCCGCGCGAACAAGACTGCTCTCAACAGCTTTTCTTTCGGCCCGCACGTCTGCATCGCTCGCGCGTTTGCGTACCAGGAGATGCGCTATGTGCTTGCTCGCCTCGCCTTGTGCATGGAGTTCACCCCGGCGAAGGACTTTGACTTTGTGGCCTTCCGGAATGGGATCACCAACATGCGCACAACCATCCTGGACCGTCCGCTCAAGGTGATCGTCAAGAAGAGGGAGGGTGTGTGGCCGAAGGCATAAGAAATAGTTTCACCCCCATTGTTACTAGTTAGCTCAGCTCAGTATGCGTGGAATTGTCGTGTATGTATTTTGATTTTAGCAGACCCGGCTGGCTACGTTTCGATCACAGTCTGCATAGGGAAAGAGGACAAGGTGGCCCAGTACACGCGGTTCGTCAAGAACCTCACAGTGATTGCAAGCAGACTGACGGCGTCTCATTTGCTCCGAGTGTACTACATCCGGTAATGCTGGATGAACTCGTCAAGGCAACACCTCAGCTCCGAGCTCTCTATCTCAGCACAGCCGGGAGTCCCAGTTCGTGGGACGCTAGACCATCAGGAAAAGCATTTTTGCTCAATAGACGGCCCGCGTCTATCATGATTCCATAGACCGTGATAGCCACGAGCGCGCGCTTTAGCTCATCATAGCACTTGTTAGCCTATGATGCCCATGTAGACATAGTCATAATTCTGTAGCTGATGGGTGTATATGTACAACCACGTACAACATGGAAGCTTAAGCACGAGTGTCACAAGTACGTCCTTGCGACATACTGTACCATTACGACCAAGTCTTCGTCGCGCGTCGCGAGCGCCTCAAAACGAAGAGAGGAGATGCGACAGTCGCATCGGGCCATGGGTCACGAAGAGTGTTGCCTATGTACAGAAACAAGCAAAAGTTTCTAGAAACAAATGATCACTACAAGTCTCCATCATGTAGAACGTAATCACGACGATAACGGGTGTTTGCCTTCACCTGTCGCTTACTTCGGCCAAGAGCTGGCTCGGGAATGGTTATCTCGCCAAGATCGAGCTGCTCCGCCAAAGGCTCGGGCTCGGACACAGGCGTGTCATCGCGCAGGAACGCGGCGATGAGCGCCGACGGCAGCGTTGCAGAGTCAACGTCATCAACGCAGTCGTCGTCATCGTCGCCGTCGAATGGTGACTCGGCATCGCCACTGCCGTCGCCAGTGACGTCGGCAACGTTGCCGCGGGCGGGGAGATCGTAAACGGTAGTGTTGGCCGAGATCTTCGCCCACAGCTCGGGCTCGTTCTTCTGAACACGTAGGAGCTCTTGAATGGCGCGAGCACTCGTCACGGACTCAAACAAGAGGTTGAGATCGCCAACGCGGCACCGCTCGTGGGACTTGAGGATGAGGGTGGGGTTCAAGATTGCGTCGTGCACGGCGAGAAATCAGGAGACCGATCGCGAGCGGAGTGTTGGTAGCAAAACATCCAGCTTGATGTCCGTAGGAGCAGTACCACGCTTGAGGTGGTCCGTCGTCTCGTGCACGACATCCTCGAGCTGCTTGTGCTTGATGGCGAGTTTGAAGGGGCGCTGGATACCGACATCGCAGACCTGCCAGATACCGGTGCATCCGGCAGGAATGTACGTGATTGAGATCCACGGCCAAGTGGTTGCCATGTACTGGCGGAACTCAAGGCTCCGGTGAACGCTCCAGACATCGATCTGCAGGATGCAAACCTATCATAAAGAGTCAGTACCTGAGAACATGACCGAAGGATGACCAAATACCTGATCAGGCTCGTATCCAAGCTCAGCCTTCTTCGCCATCCAGTACGGCACCAGGATTTGCTCGACCCAGACGACCATGAGAGACTGGTTTGACCAGTACGTAGCTTGGTTGAAGCTGAAGACAAAGCCGCGACGACCAGCCTCGTCGAACTTCGGGGCTGTCGAAGGCAGGAGCACACGAGCAGTAGCGCCCTTGGTGATGATCTGGAGCGGCAAGGCATCACCGCTGGCTGAGACAGCCACCATGGCCGTCCAAGCGCGCTTCTCCTCCAAGCCGACAACAGGCACCTGCTTGGAGCCCGTTTCTGCGTATGTAGATGACGAGTTGTTCTGCATGATAACGTTGGTTTGATCGGCGTTGACACAAAGCGCGCCGTGACGGACGCCGTGCGTCATGGTGGGGTGGGTGATACGGAGAAGTGAAAGCCGGCAACGAGCCTCGGCATCGACAGGAATCTTCTGCGCGGCCCGAGTAGCACGGCGGCGACTCCACTTGACATGCCGATGGAGAAACTTGAGGACGAACGCGTTGCGACACTGGAAGCGCAAGCCGTCCGATGCCTGAGCTTCGAGGAGCTTGGGAGCTGCGTGCCAAATGTGGGCGAGCATGAGGCCGCGGATGACAGGGATCCCAAGGCCAAGGCCAGCAGCGCGGAGGCCTTTGGGGTGCCGCACAATGGTCTCCACGAGCTCGGGCTCCTGCGACTGTTAACAGGTGAGATAGTGTTTATGACTTGAGAGGACGTAAGGACGTACAAGCACCCCGCTGCGAGTAGTGTGTCCCCCGGGAGCTGTACCACTTCGCGCTTGTTCGAGAACGCTCTCCTTCCAACGTGGAGGACCATCCTTGCGCTGGATGTAGGTGCCGAGCACCTGCGGCGTCAGGCGAGCGAACTCGGCGTAGTTGAACCGATGAAGCTGCTTCACGATACCCGTGGGAGACCATCCAATGCCGCCGTGCGTTCGGGCTGCTTGATTGATCTGACGGAAGATGTGCGGCTTCATCCAATTGGTGAGCTTTGCGTTGTGGTGTTCGTGCTTGCGCTTGCGACCGCGCGTCTCCGGGTTGGCCAGACGTTGCGCATCAACAAAGGCGCGCTTCGGGCGAGATAGCTCCGGTGCATGTATGTCGGGTTGGGATAGAGTGTGGTTGACGGAGAGGAGAGCATTGTTGACGGTCTGCGCAATGGGTGAGAACAAGTATGATGCGGTGACGCTGAGAACACAAAACTGACGCGGCGCCTCCTTTGCCTCTGCCCGTTTGCGTGCGATTCGCTCCTTATCCGCCACCCGCTTTTCTCTCCCGCTTTTTTGTTGCCCTCCACAGCAGGTCGTGCTTGTGCTGCTGGTTTGTCTCCGAGAGGTCGTCTCGTAGCGCCGCCATCTCCCTGCGCTGCTGCTTCTTGGCATCTGCGCGTGAGAGTGGAACAAAAAACCCAAGGATGCCGTTGCGAGGAGTGTCTGCACCAATGCGATAGTCCACCTGTATCAAGTTAAGTACATACAATCTATACCTGTGATATCATCTTGTACCTTGACTCGCTTGGGCGGACTCGGGTTGGAGTCCTCTGAGCCCGAGCTGGAGGTTGAGGCTGGATCATCAGGCAAGAGGCTCGCAGTTATGACAGGCGATGATAAAGGCGACAAAGATGGAGGCGACACAACATCCCAGGATGATGCATCGGAAGCAATGCCAGGGAACGAGGAGAAGGAGTCGGAGATTGAGTCGGGGATCAAGGAGATCGAGTCAGAGATGGAGGTCGTAGACGGGAGGGTGTGGCTCGACGGGGTATCAGACGCAGGTACGGAGCCAAGCAGCTACACAAGTATGAGTGATAACACCTTTCGCTTGGCTGCAGGATCACGTATCGGCGAGGAGGTGGGCAATCCAAACTTGTAAGGAGCGCACACCTCGTCGGCGAGGCACAGGAGTATCGCCCAATGGGCACGCGCAAGGTGCTTCGTACCGACTGTCCGTGGTTCACCGTCGAAAGCAAACTCCTCTAGGCATGTGCTCGTGCATATGCCGCACGAGAACGGGTCACCTTGCTTTGCAGGCGGCCGGTCAACCTTGCTGAATGGCAGGCTGGAGCCGAGGATCTTTGTCCACTGCCGGATGCGCCTGGTGACGTTTGGAGGGACAGGCCAGCGACTTGAGTCGCGCAAGGTGAAGATGCCAGCATCGAAGTCAAGCTTGTACTTGGCCCAATGGCACTCCTCCTTGTTGAGGATGCTCGCAAGCTGTTGAAGCTCGTGAGACTGCACTTGCTTGCCCAGCTCCCGCACGTAGGATAGCTGTGGGTGGGTCTC
Organism: Limonomyces culmigenus; assembly: GCA_002233555.1. Lineage (NCBI taxonomy): Eukaryota > Fungi > Basidiomycota > Agaricomycetes > Corticiales > Corticiaceae > Limonomyces > Limonomyces culmigenus. The sequence goes on along the minus strand of LCTX01000699.1, from coordinate 39,357 downwards.
ATACTGCAACCAGGTTTCGTCATCCAGCTCAAGGCCGTATTGTAGATCCGTGCTGATGACGTCGCAGGTGGTTGATGGAGACTCATCCTGTAGCTGGGCAGATAGGAACTGCGCAATGCCATCCATCATGCGCTGATCCAAGAGCCCGTTGGCAAAGAATTGGATCAGGTTGGATGACTGAATGAGGGGCGTGAGGCACTGATCCCAGCCGACGAGCTTGAACATCAGCCGCATTGCACGAGCTCTGAGAAGCGGCCTTGCAGATGCTCAAGAGGGGCACCGGCAATGTGATCTTCAATCCAAAAATGAGCTGCACACCAGCCGTTACGACACGTAACAACGTGAACCAGCTGGAGAAGGACTGGAACAATACCAAAAGGAAGGGAGGACATCCCAAGAACCCTGACAATGGATTGGTAGCCTGCCCACCAGCAGGCAGCAAGCTGCTGGCTGATTGCACAAAAATAGTCAAATGGTGGGACAGGGTAGTGGGAGACAATACCCGGGAGTTCTTCAGACAAGCTGGGCTTGTTGCGCAAGAACAAGGTGTCTAGGGCTGGTAGGTGATGGATGGGTGCGCCGTTGACAGAGAGTGGTAAGGAGTCAAGGCAAATTAGATTGGATATTGGCAGTAGTTCTGAGGGCACAAGTGTGCTCAGGATATCAGCAGACAAATAGGGGAACAAAACATGCAAGTGTCTAAAGATGTGTCAACTACTTGATGTTGTTTGTGAACAGCTTGTAACTTACCAGAACGTGAGGGAGTGCATTTGCAAATAACCTGCAACACTTTCTCATCACAAGCAGGTTGTCTGTGATGCATGCAATCAGACCCAAGGGTGGCACACCCATAGCATCCATCCCGTTCTGAGCCACCCAGAGAAGGGCCTCCCCATCTACTTGCTTTCCGGTCATGTTCTCCAGCTTGAGGAGGATCCCTGGACGGCCTCTTTGCTGCACCATGGTCACATACTGACTCCTCTTCTACATATCCTCCCACCCATCCATCAGGAAAGTCCCCATTTTCGCATTTTGTAGCTCCTTCATCTGCTTGCTCACCATGTATGCATTCTTGGAAGCAAGAATATTGCTGGAGATGGTATATGCGCTTGGGACCTCATACATTGAACAAAGAATCCAGCAGTATTCCACAAAAAAACAGGTCTTTGGGGGCACTGAACTGAACACAAGCATGAACCAAAAATCTGTGAACTATGTCAGTATCCTTCCAAGCTCAATGAGGTACATCACACACCAGAGTACAGTGGGTGACAAAACTGATCAAGTGTTCTGCACTTTTGAAAAGAATACTGATCTGACGTCTGCACTGCTGTACAGTGTATAGTCAAGATATTCAGTTAGAAAGTCTGGCATCTTGGATTTTGAATGAGCCGCTATAAACCCCATATTATACATTTTTAGGCTATGTTCAAATAAATTATTGACCCCATCTCACTTGATCAGTTTTGTCACTTCTGTTCAATTCACTATTGTTCTGCCTCTCCACCACTTGGACCATGAGTCACCATTCTACAAATATTCAAATGAATATTAGTGTCTATGATGAGCATTTGCACATGATTGCATCACCCCATGATGCCCCCAACATATCTGACAGCTCTTACTTTCCTGAGATCATGAATTACTGCCATCCCTAGAAATACACAGATCACCATCATGGTTTTTGTCCTTGATGTAGTCTTTGAGACTTGATCATGAAGTGCACAAGGCTGGGCAATGATCATGGCAGCCCCAACTATAGTCACAGGATTGTTGTGCTTCACATTGCCCCACACTACCAAGTATTTGCCCCATATTGATTGCTATAGCAGAGCTAACACTATGTAGTCTTCAGGGTGCATACATGGTATACTCTTGTTTGTATTGACAGCAGATGTTCTTTGTATGGTCAGATTTGCACTGCAGGCAAGACATTCTTTGTTTGTTTTTGGGCCTGCTTGAGATGACTTTGATGTGGAGCTGATGAGTCAACATCAAATGCTCTACAGTACTAGGACCACATAGTTTGAACAGGTTTGCTGGAGCTCACTTGGCGTTGTCCCAGTTGTCATTTCAAACTAGGAAGTTACCCCAAGTTATCAATAATTGGCAGCTGAAGATGCTCTACTTTGGGCTGCCAGGACGTATAAAGCAGTACATATTGTACCTGATTATACGTGAAGATGTATAACGTACAATCATGTCCAATTGGACCCAATTGTACAAGGGCTTTTTGCTGATGTGTACATTTGTAAGAATGTGCACATTTACATGACCGCAGAATCTATATCAAGTTGTGGATATACTTTCATCGCCGGGATAGCTCAGCTGGGAGAGCAGCAGACTGAAGATCTGAAGGTCGCGTGTTCAATCCACGCTCCTGGCATGAGTTTTTGGCATGTTTTGGCCTGCTGCGTCTGCTGCTGCATATTCTTTCAGGTTCTGGTGATCTGCTTCAGCTCCAGTCTCAGAGCTCTGAAGTCATGTGTCTGGGAGCACTGTGTCAAGTATCATAAATGCTAATACTTCTACGTAGACGCGGCAAGATGGATACTTAGCACGAGTTCGCGAGCAGAACGCGGACCGGGATGTGGCAGGGAAGAGGGCGGAAGTGAGCACGTGACCGTGCCTATGCTGAGATCGGCTACGATCTATGTTGACTCATGGACGCCTTCGACTCATCTCTCCTCCTCATCTCTTGGTGCATCTACGCCAGCGTAGCCCAGCAGCGTTCATTCCACCCCCGCGATCACGATCCGTCATGACGTACCAAGGTCGTTGGACCGCGTCCAACGTCCGCCAGCAATTCTTCGACTACTTCAAGTCTAAGAACCACATCTACGTACCGTCATCATCGGTTATTCCATATGAAGACCCCACGCTCTTGTTTGCCAATGCAGGCATGAACCAGGTACGCGCTGCCCCGGGCGTGTCTATGGGCCTCTCGTCAGTGACTCACACACCCCACACAGTACAAAGCGATATTCCTCGGCGCAGTCGACCCTCACTCTCCTATGGCAACATGGAAGAGGACGTTCAACAGCCAGAAATGTATCCGTGCTGGTGGAAAGCACAACGGTTAGTTTGGCCAGCCATCCTCACGCGTGAGGTCGAGCTGTAACGATCTGTAGACCTGGAGGACGTCGGCAAGGACTCTTACCATCACACCTTCTTCGAGATGCTGGGAAACTGGTCCTTCGGTGATTACTTTAAGGTGCGTAACTGTTATGCCGTTGTCCCTCGTCTATGTATCTCACCTCCGCTCCTGTTGTAGGAGGATGCCATTGCGTACTCGTGGGAGCTCCTCACCGAGGTGTATCAACTCCCAAAGGACCGCCTCTACGTGACCTACTTTGAGGGCGACCCAAAGAACGGACTCCCTCCCGATGAAGAGGCTCGCCAATGCTGGTTGAAGCACGGCGTCGCCGAGGATCACATCCTGCCGGGCAACGCCAAGGACAACTTTTGGGGTCAGTCGCTTGCTTTTGTGTCTCCTTCTCCCGTTATTCCTCTTCTGACGCCACTGCATAGAGATGGGGGCAACAGGGCCTTGCGGCCCTTGCAGGTGTGATCGTCTGCCTCAGTGCGCGAATCTGACGGCTGAGATCGTTCTAGTGAGATCCATTACGACCGCATCGGTGGCCGCAATGCTGCGCATCTCGTGAACCAGGACGACCCAAATGTCCTCGAGGTGTGGAACAACGTCTTCATGCAGTTCAACCGGGAAGAAGATGGCTCCCTCAAATCGCTGCCGGCCAAGCATGTCGACACCGGCATGGGCTTTGAGCGTCTTGTCTCGGCGCTGCAGGATGTCCCGTCTAACTACGACACCGACGTCTTCCTTCCCATCTTCCAACGGGTCCACGAGCTCACTGGAGTTCGCCCGTATGAGGGCAAGTTCGGTGCCGAGGACACCGAGGGTATTGACACTGCCTATCGTGTGGTCGCCGACCACGTCCGCACTCTCGCCATCGCTCTTAGCGACGGCGGTGTGCCCAACAACGTCGGTCGTGGTTACGTGCTACGACGAATCCTGCGTCGCGGCGCCCGCTATGCCAGAAAGAAGCTGGATGTGACCATTGGATCCTTCTTCTCTTCGCTGGTTCCTGTCGTCGCGCAGAGTCTTGTAAGTGGCTGCCTGCGACCATCCGTTGTGTGGCTCACGTATATCATAGGGAGGCGTCTTCCCAGAGCTGACCAAGAAGCTCGACGATATCAAGGAGATCTTGGACGAGGAAGAAGTCTCATTCGCGAAGACTCTTGACCGCGGCGAGAAGCTGTTCGATCAATACGTCGAGAAGACACGCGAGCGGGGGGAGAAGACACTGAACGGCAAGGACGTCTGGCGCCTCTACGACACGTACGGATTCCCGGTCGACCTCACTCGCCTCATGGCAGAGGAGCTTGGCTTTGACATCAACGAGGCCGAGTTTGAGGAAGCCCAGGCTGCCTCAAAGGAGGCCAGCAAAGCGACCAACAAGAAGCAAGTCGGTGTCACCCTGAAGCTTGATGTACACGACACCGCCGCACTGGAGAAGGACTCTTCGATTCCCAAGACAAATGACTCTGCCAAATTCAGTACGTCGACGATATATAATCTTCCGAATCACCACAACTCACCTGGAATAGTGGTGGGGACCTCGCAAAGCGTCGTCAAGGGCATCTACCATGACCGATCCTTCATCAAGACCACGACGGACCTGGCCGAAGATTCGGTGTTCGGTCTGCTCCTGGATCGCACCAGCTTCTACGCAGAGTCGGGTGGCCAGGAGCACGATACTGGCAACATCGTCATCGACGGCGTCGCAGACTTTGAAGTTACGGATGTTCAAGTCTTCAACGGCTACGTCCTTCACATCGGTCACCTCAAGTACGGGCAACTCGCTGTCGGAGACGACGTTATTTGTTCTTACGACGAGGTGCGTTGTGCTCGCTGCTAGTGACATTGCAAACTGAGCGATCCCTCCCCTCAGCTCCGTCGCTGGCCTTTGCGTAACAACCACACCGCCACTCACATCCTCAACTTTGCTCTTCGCGAGGTTCTGGGCGACCACATCGATCAGAAGGGATCACTGGTGGCTCCCACCAAGCTGCGATTTGACTTTTCGCACAAGGCACAAATCACTGTACCCGAGCTGAAGCAGATCGAGAAGATCAGCCTTGGCTGGATCGCCGACAACGTCAAGGTGTTCAGCAAGGAGCTTGACCTGTCGACTGCCCAGCGGATCCCTGGCCTCCGTGCGGTGTTTGGAGAGACATATCCTGATCCTGTCCGCGTCGTGTCGTTGAAGTGGAGCGTGGATGAGATGTCCCAGGACATCGAGAACCCTCAATGGAGAGGCACCAGTGTCGAGTTTTGCGGTGGAACGTGCGTGTTCTTGCATGATATCCGTCGTACCTCCCTCTAAAACGCTCCCGTGCTGCCTCTCAGACACGTGGCCAAGACAGGCGACATCAAGGACTTTGTCATCCTCGAAGAGTCAGGCATCGCCAAGGGCATTCGTCGACTCATCGCTGTCACTGGCCATGAAGCCGCCGAAGCGAAGCGTCGCGCCGAAGCATTGGTAACCAAGCTTGATCAGCTAGAGGCCGCCACTGGAAAGGAGAAGGACGCCGGTCTCAAGACATACACTCTCGTGCGCGTCATATGGTTCTTCTCGCATTTGTACACATCTGACTGTGTCATTGCAGGAACTGGGGCAAGCTGATACGTCGGCTGTTGTCAAGTCCGAGCTTCGCGACCGTCTCGCTTTAGTTCGGAAAGCGCACGACAAGGCTATCAAGGACAAGGAGGCCGCTGCGACTAAAGCGGTGAGTTTGCACTTTTCAGTCCTGTCGAGAAAGCTGATTAAATCGCCCACAGGCGTTGGACGAGATCTCAAGTTTCTTCGAGACAAACCCGTCCGAGCTCTATTACATCGCCTCCCTTGATGTCAACGGCAACGCCAAGGTGAGTGTGGCTACGATGTTCGGAGATGGTGTCGCTAAATGCCGATCACAGGCTCTTCAAACCGTTGTTGCTCACGGCAAGAAGCTCGGCAAGACTGTCTACGTTTTCAGTGTCGACACAGAAGCCAACAAGGTTGTGCACGTCAACTCCGTCGACCCGGCTTTGAAGGCCAAAGGGCTCGATGCTCGTGCCTGGGCAAACCACGCGGCTACCATCGTCGGTGGAAAGGTACATTATTTTGTATCAACTCAATTGACCGATGCTGTCTAACCTCGCCCAACTAGGCTGGCGGAAAGGAGGATGGTGCTCAGGGAGCTGGCACGGAGGCCGACAAAGTGGACGAAGCCGTGGCGGCTTCGAAAGCGTTCATTACAGGGATTTTGCAGAAGTGATTATGCTCTATTATATCGTGTATTTTATATGCTATGAATTTGCACCGTCGACGGGATGCTGAGACTCGAGCGGGTGTGAGCGATGGCGCCCTCGGAACGGGCGCTTGTTTGCTTACCCGGGGGACAGCGCCTTCTTTGACTGGATTCATCATCAACACCCTCGTCCACGCCGACGACGACGCCGAGGGCTGCACCTTGAACGTGAGTATGCCTACGATTGCTCCAGACGCTTGTCGTGCTCGCTTGGGTGTTTGAGGGCGCGTTACTATGGCCTTGGTCATGATAAACCCGATGGATGGCTCTCCTCGTGTTCGGATGACACAGCCCTGTCTTAGGTGCTGGTGCCCCGTTTGTTTGGGACTGCCTGCGACTCGGATTTCAGCAGGAATCGTTGTGTCTGACACGAAATCTGTGTAGATCTTCTCCTTTACCCCTCCCGCCCCGCAATCATGTCTCTCGTCGTCCCCGAGGCACACATCCAGTTCCAGCACATTCTGCGTCTGTTGAACACCAACGTGGATGGCAAGCGCAAGATCATGTACGCCTTGACTGAGATCAAGGGTGTCGGTCGCCGCTACTCCAACTTGGTCTGCAAGAAGGCCGATGTCGACCTCAACAAGCGGTGCGTCACCATCGATCACTCTTCATCTTGTCTACTGACCTCTCATTTCTCTGCAGTGCCGGAGAGCTCAACTCCGACGAGCTCGAGCGTATCGTCACCATCATCCAAAACCCGACGCAGTTCAAGATCCCGACATGGTTCCTGAACAGGCAGAAGGACATCGTCGACGGCAAGTCGTCCCAGGTCCTCTCCAACGGTGTCGACTCGAAGATGCGCGACGACCTCGAGCGCCTCAAGAAGATCCGTGCCCACCGTGGTCTCCGTCACTTCTGGGGCCTCCGTGTCCGCGGTCAGCACACGAAGACAACAGGTGCGTGCCGCAGATCTGTTCTTCGCCTCGCTCGATGTCTCATACATTGGCATAGGTCGTCGTGGCAAGACCGTCGGTGTATCGAAGAAGAAGTAGTTCTCTGGCGTTTGGGCAGTTATGTGCAGCTTTCACCGAGGCTTTCCCTCTCTCCATTCGTGTTGTCGCACTCATGTATGCATTATGCGAGACTGTATGCAGACCCGTCCGATCAGATCTGGGATGGACGCGATCACGTGGCCATCGCAGACTTCTGTCTTCCTCCTTCCTCCATGACCAGCCTTGCCATCAGACACGCGTGGTTCCAGATGTCGACGCTCAAGCGTAAAGCTGAAGAAGACGACTTTCCGCAGTCGCGCAAGCGCATACAGACGCTGGAGAACAGCATGGCAGACATGCGAATCGTGCAGCGGCCATCCCCGACCGGCCAAACTGCCCCAGGCCTCCCACTCGCGAACTTGATTGAGGACGAAGCGATGGACGATTTGGAAAGCATCCAGCCTTCTCCGCATCCTGCATCACATACCACCAAAACCACTCCGCCACCAACGACGCAAGTCGAGGACGTTCGGATGACCCGTCGAACATGGTATGAGCCAGAGAAAGACCGTAGGTAATTACCATACACCTCGGACACTCGTGCTCATGTCCTGAATTTCCAGGTATCGTAGTTACAGACTTGGAGAGCGACTCAGATGTGGAGGAGGACAAGCCTGCGGTTGGGATTGAGATCCCGGAGGCGGTGCTTCAACACTTGAGGAAGCAGAGCCCAAGTGTTGCCTCGGTCGCAAGACCTCTCGTGCCTGAAGGTGCACTGGTGCTGTATAAGCCAATGCCTACTTTCACGCATGAAAAGGATGTGCCCGAGGGCGGAGAGTCGTCGCAGCCCATGGTGGCGTCGTCGGATGACCTCATGGACTGTACTTAGCTTCTGATGCTTTGTTCAACGGGCGCCGACGCAAACGGGGGCAGTTGTCCGTTGGTCTCTTTCCACCGCGTCGTTGTCCCTCTCCGCCAGCGCAAGCAACCTCCACTTTCCTTTGTAGACTATGGCTGTCTTTTCTCGCCTCTCGTTTGTTGCTGCTGCTGCCTTCTTCGCGGTCGGCGTGAGCGCGGAATCGGTTAGCTTTGCCCTTCTGCTTGTCACTTCGCATGAGATTGAGCTCGGTGTTTTCTGCTTGTAGCACACCATCAAGTTTAAGAACAAGTATGTACTCTCTTGATAATGCATTATTACCAGACCCCTCACTATGGTCCAACGCTCCTAGCTGTGGCCGTGGTACTGTGAGTAGCCACAAAGCTGCTCGTGCCAATTCAAGCAAAGGCTGACCATTTCGCGAAACAGCCCCAGCTCATTAACGGTGGAAATGTTGTGTCCAAGGGCGAAGACTACACGTACAATGGAGTCTTCATGGGCATCGCGTACGTATGCTGACCTCGTTTGATACGCTCGAACTGCTCACAGCTTGTTCTCCATAGGTACCTTCAGACAGGCGAATGTCTGTTCAACGCCGAGCACTGCACCATGCTGGAGATGACGCTCGTCAACCCCAACCCTGCCGCCCCTGGGAGTGGCAGCTCGGCCGACATCTCGCTCATCCCCAGGTGCGTCACTGCACCTACCACTGCCATCTTCTCCTTGCCGACCATGTTGCTTTAAATAGCCACGCTTTCAACGTTCCGGCTGCCATCACGTGAGTTTATTACAATCACCTTTGCGAGGTTCTCCTCTGATCATTATTGGAAACGCTCAGATGGTTTGACGGCTGTGAGGGTCAAGGCACTTCGTGTCAGTGCAACATGTAGTTGTATGACCCTGATGTCACTTGCTGACTGCCTCGATCTAGGTCTCACCGCAGACTGCAACACGGCTGTCAGTGGACTGTGCCCAACCTGAGAGTTGCCGACCATGCTTATCCTCTGCGCACAGTTCTTCCACCCTGATGACACCTGGGTCCAAGTCGCGTACGTCCATCTTCGCCGCAGTCAAGCGCACACTCATCGTGTTATCACAGCTGCCAGGACAACAATGTGGGATTGTTGATCGAGTTCTGCCCGAACGGCGTCGGCGCCACTGGAGGCGGCGGCCACTCCTCTTCGTCCGTCTCCAAGCCGTCTCCGCCGAGCTCGACCATCGTCGCGCCCACCCCGACGAAGACCAAGACTGATGTGACAACCTCGTCGTCTTCTTCCAAGTCGTCCACATCCACCTCGTCGGCTGACCACACCACGTCGATTGCTGGCACCACGTCGGACGTCATCTCCACGTCGTCGGACGTCATCACGGCTACTTCGGACGCTGCAACCACCTCGTTCGTACCGACTACCACCAGCGCCGCCCCTTCCAGTATCCTCTCGTCATTCTCTGCGGGGACAAGCTCGCCAGTGAACCGCAAGCAGTGCAAGCCTGGCCAGAAGCTGGTGCGCAAGCGTGACATCCCTGCCAAGCGAGAAGCCGAGGCCCTCAAGCGCGAGCCTGCGGTTATGAAGCGTGAGGCGTTCTCTCACCACCGTCGTGCCCATGGGCACCACTGAGTGCGTATATCTCGTATATGTATTGCAACGACCTTGCGGTTATTACGTGTGCACGACGCGCCTGGTGTAGCGTTGGTGCGTTTCTTGTTGCCTCGATGTGCCCATTAGACTGCCTGTCATACCTTGTCGTACCACAGTATCTCATGCTTGCATGCGATCGACCTTTGGCGAGAGAGAGAAACTGGATGAGAATGGCATGGAGAGATTACATATGATACACCACAGCACCATGACGACGCAATCTCAACGACCCCCTCGTTGAGCTCCTGACATCTGGTTCCCGAGACCTTGTGCAAAACGTGCCCCACGACCGCCGCCACCGCGAGCACCGCCTGTGAAAGAACGTCAAGTTCATCATAACTCACGTCGGTCTTTATAGAACACTCACCACGCGCCCCACGAGTCCGGCCACCTTTCCGCTCAGTCGTCTGCTCGCCGCGCTTGTCCCCAGCCTTGCCGTCAGCGCGGTCGCCCCAGCCCGATCCACCCCCAAACTTGAGGTCCAGAGCCTTCTCGTTGGACTCGACCATGGTGTTCGCACGGTCGGCCAGCGTTTGAGCGAGCTGCTGGGTGCGCGACAGTTCCATGCGATGGAAGATGATGACGCCAGCGGACTGGTCGAGCGAGGCCGACAGCTCCTCGTTCCAGATCATCTTGGACACGATGGAAGTGACCGTACGAAGCGGAAGCGAGAACGTCTTGGACAGGAGGGCCAAGGACAGACTGCTGTAGTGAGGCGCGTATGTGTAGAGGTAAGTACGCAGGCCTTCTTCTTGAATGCGTCTGTGCAAGAAAAAGAACATGAGACATCACATATGTCGCCATGCAATGACGTGGGTAGACTCACCTGGCCAGCATCTCCTTGACGGAGGCCGCCTCCGGCATGAGCGACCAGATCTTGATGCTCTGGATGAGGTCGCGGCAGTGCTCCCACTCGCCATCCTGCAAGGCCTTGCTCGCCTGCATGATATGGTCGCGAGTCGTCTCGGGAGGGCCGGTGAACACCTGACGGTCGGCAAAGTCGAGGAGCCGACGGAAGGGCTTCGAGATCGCCTTGCGCTTCTGCTCCTCAGAGTCAAAGCTGGCGAGTAGCGGAATCTCCACGAGCATGCTCGACACCAGGAACGCAGCCTCGATCAACTCGGTGTTGATGTGCATGTGGAAGGGCAGCTGGCGCTGGCGCTCCGCACGCTCCTGCTCCGGGGTCAAAGTCTGATACCGCTGCTGGTGCACGCCCTGAGCGAGGAGCTCCTTCACACGCTGCGTCGTGAGGATGTCCTGGAGCGTAGAGTGCGCCTCCTTAATAAGGCCACTGCGGAAAGCGCATAGCCCCAGTTGGACAACGGTGCGGTTGTACAAGATCTGTGTGGTGACATCGGCCGAGTGCACCGTCTCCTGAAGGTGAGACATGAGAAGCATGTCACGCGCAGTGTGGAAGTCGTTGTGGAAGGCGTGGTGGTAGATGTGGCTGAGCATGGCCCGGGTACGGAGAATCGAGCTGCCAGACTTGTAGAGGTGGACACAGAGTGCGCGGATCAGAGCTGTTGATGACCCGGCAGTCTCGAGTGTGACAGACGGCTTCGTGTCCGAGCCAGCGGCCGCGATCTCGAGAGCTTGGACAACGGCTTCCGGCTACGGGTGGTGAGCTTAATGAGATTGAAGCAAACTGGGAGAGCGATACTGCCATACCTTAGAGTAGATGTGCTCCAGCCGACGCATGATCACTCGAGCCAGCGGATCTTCCTGGTTGACAGTCTCGTAGTATGCTTGGGTGCGAGCGATGGTGCAGTACAGCCCCTTCTCGTCGACGAGACGCTCGACATACTCAGTGCCGTGTGGATCGATGTGCTGCAGACTCTTGGTGAACTCGTCGTCGAGGCGGTCCACGAAGCTGATGATACTGCCACGGACACGGACGACGCCGCCCTCCTTCTCGTCCTTGGGACTGCGCTCTGCGTACTCGTCATAGTCAGGGGTCACTTCCTGAATGGAGTAGTCGCGGTGCGCAGACGCTGCTTCCACGAGCTGATCCACCTCCTTCTGCGCCGACTTCCAGAGGTCCACTGGCATGTGTGTGGCAGCGGAAGGGTTGTAGTCGAAGCGAGACGAGATAAGTGCGAGCAGCACACGGATGCGCTGGTACGGAGTCTCGGAGACCTCGAGGAGCTTCTCGAGGATGATGTTTTGCTCTGCGCGGTTGGTGTTCTGTCGTCCCATTGAGCACATAATAAGTTGTTTGCGCGTCAGACGCTGTTACCTTCTTGCCTCGCGCCTCTTGAACCAGTTGTAGGTTCTTGAAGATGCTCTCAGCCGTGAACTGCAGCGCCTTGCCGGTCTTGCCAACGGTGGTGAAGTCGTCCGTGGTATCCTCAGTCGCAGCAGCCGTGCGACGAACCACTGGCTCCGCGACCTTGATGGTGGTCGCCTCCTTGTACTCACGCTCGAAAGCTTCGGGGTCCTGTGCAAGTATGTGAGACGCCTTCAGAGGGAGACGATCGACATGCCATGTACCTCAGTGAAGCGCTTCGCGTCCTTTTCGTACTCCTTGAGTGTCTTCTTCACCTTCTGACGCATCGCGGTGAGGGCCTTGGCGTTGGTTGCGTTCATCTTTTTGCCGCCCGCCTTGCCCTTCTCACTCGCGAGGGCGTCGGTGACAGAGGTCTCCATAGCGGTAATCTGGCGGATGAAGGCGGGAGGAAGAAGTTCGGCAACGTTCTGCTGGCGTTGAGCCATACGGATGAGCTTGTCGAACTCTGCATCAAATAAAATGAGTTGTGAAGGCTTCATGTCGGTTATTCAAAAGCCTTGGACGAACCATTCGAGATCGCGACCCAGTCGTTGATCTTGAGGGCATTGTCCATGACTTTGCCCACATTCACCATCTCCTCCAGTCTTTTGTCCTTGGCACTCAACACCTGGATCTTCTTGCCATCGTCGTCGCTGTCCTCCTCGTCCGACTCGGCGTCCTTAAGGAATCGACCGCCCGTGGGCTTCTTCTTGTCCTTTCCCGCCTTGTCGTCGTCCGAGGACATCTCCTCCTCATCGTCACTCTCGCTGTCGGAGTCGTCGCTCGATCCATCCTTAGTGAAGCGAGACTTCTTGACGGCGGCGGGGCCGCCTTCGTTGTCGCTGGACATGAGCTCCTCCTCATCAGACGAGGAGGAGTCTGAGTCCGAGTCGCCGGCTTTTTTGAAGAATCGAGACATGATGGGAGTAGTCGGGTAGGCTCAGAGAGACGGTAAGGCAGCCGAGACGAGACGGGAGATGAGCAAGAGTATAAATCTCAGGATCCGAACGCGGGTCCACTGCTTGAGAGAGTCACATCCTCGTCTAGAAACAGCCTCTCAAAATGTACAATGCAGCTCCTTCATACATAGTACATAGCTTCTTCTACAGGTACAGCCTCACTAAATAAAGCCCTTGTCGCTCAAGTACTGGGTGATGATGCGCACAGACTCTGTGACGTCGCTCTCCTCAGTCTTGATATGGATCTCCGGGCTTTCCGGTGCCTCGTAAGGGGCGGAGATGCCCGTAAAGTCTATCGACGTGTAAGAGCCTAGCTCGCACTGAGGATCTTGGAATCCTTACCCTTGATCTCGCCTGCCCGGGCCTTCTTGTACAATCCTTTCGGATCGCGAGCCTCGACAACATGAAGAGGCGCGTCCACATACACTTCGATGAAGCCGACGTTTGCCTTTTCGTGAACCTCCCGAGCGACTGCACGGTCCGCCTTGTATGGGGAGATGAAGGCAGTGACCACGACAGCGCTGGCGTCTGCGAACAGCTTGGATACCTGTAGGACATCGTTTAGCTCGTTGAGGATCAAGAGGGAAGGGGAACTGGAGGGACTGACCTCGCCTATCCTGCGGATGTTCTCATTGCGAGACTTCTCGTCGAAGCCGAGGTCCTTGTTGAGACCGAAGCGGACGTTGTCGCCGTCCAAGCGATAGGCAAACTTCTTCTTGTGAAGGAGATGTTGCTCGAGGGCGCAGGCGATCGTGGACTAGAAAAAGTTGATGAGTATACAAAGAGGGATGCAGCATATCGACTGACACACCTTTCCGCTAGCACTCAAGCCAGTGAACCAGATGGTGACCCCCTTTTGGCCCAAGAGCTGGACGCGCTCATCGGCGGAGACCGAGCCTTCAAATAGGACTTCAGTTCTTGTAACATCACGTCCTCCGTCTAAATGACTAACCCTCATGGAAGGTGATGTTGGTGGCCATGTTTATTGTGTGGTGGGAGTTCGCGACAGAAGAGATTATATAGGCCAGACAGCCGAGCAAGACGGGTGCTGCATAATGAGCACTGATGAAAGCTGTCTTCAGAGCACGTGTATTCAAAGTCGATTACAAAAACTCTGATCCGCCGTGAAGCGCTGAGCAACAAGAAGGAGAGCACTGCGAGCACTACAGACAGATCGTTCCATCATACATACGTCATGTCTACTCTGAGAGTATACGGATAATCATTCGCCGAACTGCCTCGGTGACCTCTTCACTCGAATGCGGCTGATTGAGAGGTGGACAATGCAGGAAGAATACGCGCGACACTGTTTTCGGGACCGTATTCTGTGCGTATGGTGGTGGTGGTGGACCTGCTGCGCGTAGGCTCTCCGCCAAAGAGCAGCTAGGAGCAGTTGAGTCTTCAGGGCTGCTCTGTGCTCTCCGATCACTCACTAGTATATGAAGTCACACTGACAGGTCAATCAGCTTCCTTTCAAACAAACAGCAACGATAGGACTGACCAAGTAGTGGCCTGCATCCATGGAAGCGTAGGCCTTGCCGTAGAGCTAGCATGCGCTCAATAGGATGATTTTCATGCAAAGGTAGTGTCAGACCTCGGGATCAGTGTGCCGAATGTGCTTGCAAAGAGCGTCTACATCGATATCTGTAGCTCATCAGTACATACATTCTTATCAGTTAGCACGTGGAGTGAGCTTGCCGGTGTGGATCTCTTCATCAAATTCTTCGTAGCCGCTGCCAAACCCACGCAAGATATCATCTGTGCCTGAGAGGTGAGCAGACGCGGCAAGGCGCTGCCGCTCGAGCATCTCCGCTTCCGATGGCTCAGTATTCTTCCCGATGTCCGCCGACTCGCTGTCGCGCTCGACGACAGGAGCAAGCTCGCCGTTGGCGTCTTTCATGTTGTAGCCTAGCTTGTGTCCGAGTTTCTCCAGCCGAAGCGCGCCACGGCCAGCAACCTGAGCAGCGCGTCATCACTATGAAAACCAAGCATCAAGACGTAGTTGATAGGATCACTCACTCCGACATGAAACACCAGATCGTATCCATCTTTGGGAGGAGCGATGTCTGAAACTTCTTGATCATTCGGCAGGTATGGCGGTCTCGCGTGGAAACCAGGGACACGCTCGAGCACGTCCTTGTATGTCACAGGCATCATGCTCGAAGTCAGATGTATCGCCCTTGCGCTATCTCGCCTTGCGTTTTGAGCGCGAATGCTCGGATCGGTATGCAGAACCTCGTCATGCAGAGGCTTGACGGCCAGCCAGGCAGGGTTCACCGAGAATGGACCAAACGGCTGCGCAAAGCTCAGAGCTATATGTGCTTACATAGCGCACTGCCTACACCGAAGCCGGTCACCAGCACTCGGTACGCGTCTTGAGGAATCGGGGCCATGTTTCGAAGTCGAAGACGTGAGGAAAAGGGTAAACGTGATCCGCAGCAGGCACACGAGCGTTGAGGTGGCGTGGCGATGGCGACTTCACGGCGAGAGGACGGGCATTCTGCAGCTTTTGCGCTGCATTGTGTAACGCCATGCCTTGCTTGAATTGACTGAATTCGGGCGCGCACCCAGCAGCTGTGTGGTTGTCATGAAAAAGATGCAGCCTTCAACATGTCCCCCAAAGCATTAGGAGCACGGTGGAATGAGGCGGGCATCAGACGCTGTGCATTTGCGAGCCAGAACCAGAAATGAGGTGCACAGCGGGATTCTTTTGCCTTCGCCGTGTAATCCAGCTGGCTGGAGGCTTTGCTGGATGTCACGCAAGCCGATCACGCGCCGGCTTAGCTTAGCAGCTTGCAGGCACCGCTATAGGGAGCGATCACAGCACGTAACGTGACCGCGTCGACTTCGCCCATCTGCCAGTGCTAGACTGCATCCTGTACCGAACATACACTCACACTCTCTCATCGCCTGCGACGTCGAGCCCTCCTGAACCACACGACTATTACTGAACAATGTCGTATCGCGAGAGGGTCAAAAAGAAGATAGGTCGGGCGTTCGGAAAGCCGACCCCGCCGACCACCCCGCCTGCGACTGGGGGCTCGGGACCGACTGCTAGCGCCTCCTCGTCCATCCGTGCGTACAACCCTCTCCAATGGCAAGAGCGTCTCACTTACGCCTCTGTCGAATCAAGCCAATGCACCGACGAACTTGTCCCCAGCCGCCGTGCCTGTTGCTCCGATCATTGCATCTACGGCTCCGCCTGCTGTGCCGACCGCGCCTACTACCATGCACACTATTCCAAACAACCCGACTTTGTCTGCTACATCCACAATCCCGACTCTGTCTGCTACATCCACAATCCCCATTGTGTCTGCTACATCCACAATCCCCACTGTGTCTGCTACATCCACAATTCCCACTGTGTCTGCTGTCGTGAGTCATCTTGCTTGTCGTCAAAGGATGGCGTGGCTGACTCTTTTCCAGATCGACCCCAATGCTGGGTCGTGGTGGCAGAAGAACGGACCCAGGCTCATGTCCTCTTTCGAAACCGCGATTGGTGGAGTTCAGAGTGTACTCGGCGCGGTGTCCGTCACTCCCGTCTTTCCTGCCGTATTGGGAGTGGCTTCAGCGATGAGCAAGTCTCTCAGGGTAATGCCTGGGTCCCCACTCCGAGTGGGACAACTGTACTGAACAAGACGCAGACAAAGATGGACAACGAGGAGAGCATCGAAGATATCCTCACTCAAGTCGAGGCCATCACTCGGACCTTGGCTGACATATCACTTCCTTCATCGAGCGCCTTTTCTCCCGCCTCTCCGGAAGCTCGCGTCTGCATTGATCAGTTCAACTCGTACGTTGGCACACTCGGGAATGTACACGTACCTACGTACTCACATCTTTTTCTAGACGCCTTAAAGGCATCCAGGCCTTAGCAACTCAGCAATCTAGTAGGACCTACCTTGAGCGGTTCGTGGCTGCGGAGAATGTCACCAGCAACCTGAGCCGGGCGTGGAGAGAGTTCCAGCTCGCATACGATCATCTTCAGGTTCGTCCAAGCATTCTGACACGGGATATCCGTTGACCCTGATCCTGGGACGCAGGCATCCATGGTAGTCATCATCGACAGCAAGATCACTGCAGAGCAAGACAAACTGCTCCTCGAATGTCTTCGACCAGTCATGTTAGCCTCGCACAGGTCGTCTGAAGCCGCCGATCCGTGTCTAGCGGGCACGCGCGCTCAACTGCTTGCCGAAATCCAGGGATGGATGACAGACACGTCGGCCAGGCGCATCTACTGGCTCACCGGCGTTGCCGGCACCGGCAAGACGACGGTTGCCCAGAGCGTTGCGAACATGGCGGAGGAACAAGGTTGCCTTGGAGCATCGTTCTTATTCTCTCGTACGAGTGGGACTGCCGACCGCCGCCGAGCCGCCGCCGCGATCCCAACCATCGCGTACCAGCTCGCGTACAACCACGGCCCGCTGCGCGATCCTGTCTGTCGTGCGGTAGAGTCCGAGCGCAATGTACGCGACTGCTCCATCCCGATCCAGGCTAAGACGCTGCTGTCGAACACGTTCAGCAACATCGCCCACATCTTTCCTCGACCTCTCATCATTGTCATCGACGCGTTGGACGAATGCGATGAAACAGGACGCCAAGACCGGGACCTCATTCCTCTCCTGCTTCACGCTTTGGAAGCTCTTCCATTCCATGTCAAGATCTTCGTCACCAGCCGTCCTGAGACGGGCATCACCAGGATGTTCCAGAACCCGGAAGTTGACGGCTCGACTCGTGGTTTGGCGCTTCATCGCGACATCGACGAGAAGGTCACCCGTGGCGACATCGCCAAGTATCTACAGCACGAGTTTGCCCAGCTCGCGAAGAGAGTGTCGATACCTCCACCATTTCCGATGGATAACGAGCTCAGTATTCTGCTTGATCGTGCCGGTGCACTGTTCATCTACGCCCGTACCGTTGTCGTATACGTCTCCAGCGACTTGGGTGAGCCCAGCGCACAGTTGGCGGACCTTCTTCGCGCTGGGTCTACAAACGCCTCGGCCAAGTTTGCGGATCTTGATGGGCTCTATGCACAGATACTGACGAAAGCACGCGACTCATGTGGTCGGGGTGCGACTGCGCGTGCACAATTCCGTGACGTAGTAGCTGCACTGATTCTTTCAGAGGAGAACGTGCCTGTTGCTGTTCTGTCAATCCTAGCGGGTGTCGAGGAGATCTACTGCAGGAATATCTTGCGTAGCCTCTCGTCGGTGTTGATGTATGACCACACATCGGACGAGTCTGTTCGCGTAATCCACCCATCGTTTCCCGACTTTGTTGTCGATCGAGATCGCTGTATCGACTCCGAGCTGGTCGTCCATCCTAGCCTTTATCACTCTCGACTAGCAGAACATTGTCTGCAGATTCTGAACAGGCATCTTCGGGAGAATATCTGCGATCTAGATGATCCTTCGCTTCCCAACTCGGAGGTGGCCGACTTGACAGTACGCCTCGATCGAGTGACTCCTCCTGAGTTGCAATATGCCGCTCGATTCTGGTCTGCACATCTGCGAAAGGCGCTCGACCCGTCGCATGATTTCATGGAGCTCCCACGTTCTATGGAGGAATTTGTTTCCAAGCATCTGCTCCATTGGCTTGAGTTGATGAGTCTTCTTGGCGAGTATGAAATGGCGCAGCGTACCTTGATTCTGCTCCTATCGTCAATCAAGGTATGCTGAATGTTCCTTCAGCTTGCGCTAGACTCACAAGTCAATTGTAGGGTGTGAAGCCCTTGTCTGACCATCAAGCACAGCATCTCTTGACTGATCTGAACCTCTTGGCGACTGTATATGCAACCCCACTCAGAGACCATGCACTGCATGTCTATCATAGTGCCGTCGTAACAATGCCTGTCTGCTCTTTGTGGCATCAATACTGCTCTTCTGGCAGCACTCCTCAAATGCTATCAAGCCGAGCTGATAGCTGGGGAAGCCACATCAGCATGAGAATCTTTGATGGTCACAAGGACAGTGTCTGGTCTGTAGCGTTCTCGCCCAACGGCCAGTCCATTGTCTCGGGCTCGCATGACCAGACTGTGCGCGTATGGGACGCAGTAACAGGCACACCACAACACGCACTCACTGGCCATGAAGGTGGTGTCTCGTCTGTAGCCTTCTTGCCCAACAGCCAGTCCATTGTCTCAGGCTCGTTTGACAAGACTGTGCGCATATGGGATGCAGTAACAGGCGCATTACAGCACACGCTCATTGGTCATGAAGGCAGTGTCTTGTCTGTAGCCTTCTCGCCCAACGGCCAGTCCATTGTCTCAGGCTCATATGACCAGACTGTGCGGGTATGGGATGCAGCAACAAGCGCACCACAACACACACTCACTGGTCATGAAGGCAGTGTCTCGTCTGTAGCCTTCTCGCCCAACGGCCAGTCCATTGTCTCAGGCTCATATGACCAGACTGCGCGGGTATGGGATGCAGCAACAGGCGCACCACAACACACACTCACTGGTCATGAAGGTGGTGTCTTGTCTGTAGCGTTCTCGCCCAACAGCCAGTCCATTGTCTCAGGCTCGGATGACAAGACTGTGCGCGTATGGGATGCAGCAACAGGCGCACCACAACACACACTCACTGGTCATGAAGGTGGTGTCTTGTCTGTAGCGTTCTCGCCCAACAGCCAGTCCATTGTCTCAGGCTTGGATGACCAGACTGTGCGCATATGGGACGCAGCAACAGGCACACCACAACACACACTCACTGGTCATAAAGGCACTGTCCTGTCTGTAGCGTTCTCACCCAACAGCCAGTCCATTGTCTCGGGCTCGTCTGACCAGACTGTGCGCGTATGGGACGCAGCAACAGGCGCACCACAACACACACTCACTGGTCATGAACGTGGTGTCTGGTCTGTAGCGTTCTCGCCCAACAGCCAGTCCATTGTCTCAGGCTCGTCTGACCTGACTGTGTGCATATGGGACGCAGCAACAGGCGCACCACAACACACACTCACTGGTCATGAAGACGGTGTCTTGTCTGTAGCCTTCTCACCCAATGGCCAGTCCATTGTCTCAGGCTCGTATGACAAGACTGTGCGCATATGGGACGTAGCAACAGGCGCACCACAACACACACTCACTGGTCATGAATACGGTGTCTTGTCTGTAGCCTTCTCGCCCAACAGCCAGTCCATTGTCTCGGGCTCGCTTGACCGGACTGTGCGCATATGGGACGCAGCAACAGGCACACCACAACACACACTTGTTGGTCATGAACGCACTGTTGTGTCTGTAGCCTTCTCGCCAAACAGCCAGTCCATTGTCTCGGGCTCAGATGACAAGACTGTGCGCATATGGGACGCAGCAACAGGCACACCACAACACACACTCACTGGTCATGAAGGTGGTGTCTCGTCTGTAGCGTTCTCGCCCAACAGCCAGTCCATCATCTCCCAAGAACTCAATGGCAAGCAAATCACTTGGTTTTGGAGTGCTCGTGGTGGCAAATATGTTCAAAACACAACTGATTCCCCCTTGGCAACAGACTCAGGTCAGTGGTAGTCCACTACTTAAAACCCATTGCTTCTAACCGCATTTGTTCATCTAGGCTTTGAATCCACGAATATCGAGCAAGCTCGTTACATGATAGAGGGCGACACCGGCTGGATTTTTCGTGTAGGCATGGCCAATGGTCTCTTGCGACGAGTCTGCTGGCTTCCACACGAAAGACGCGGCACGAATCGCCTCCCCATCTTTGTCTACTCGCACGATCGAGTGTGCACGGGAAGTAGTGTCGGAGCGATCACCATTCTCGACTTTTCCAACGTCCACCTCCCATGACTCCCGAGCGATGAGAGCCAGGGCGACGCCATAGCATGAGTGCAGGAGAGGTACCATGTATAGCTCAAGAACGCGTCCAGCATGTTTCCGACCTCTATCATCCGCACTGGCAAACGGACAGAGGTAGCGTCTGCAGTTGTATTCACCATCTTATACGCACCCCCTTTTGCGCGCGAGCGAGAGATCGAAAGCACAAAGATCGCGCCCGCAACCGTCCTGACCTTGTGTACGTGAGCTATGCGGTGTCCGCGGCAGCACGTGCGCGCGACGCCAGCATGGCGGTCCGTCAGCTGCGCGTACGGCAGCCCGAGCGCTGAACGCCCGCCGCTGTCGAGGTACATGACGTGCGTGTCTGGTCATGGACAGCGGCGGGAACGGCTTCGCGAGCCGCATGTCCGCCGCAGCACGATGAACCGCTCCACGCTGCACGACTGCGCCCGTCAGCGGGGCTTGGACGGGTATTGCGGGAATGTACCGCCTGCTCTGGGCGCCGTACCGCGCCACGTCTGTGAGGTCCGTATCCCAGCTGAGCGTGGACGAGTAGGTCTAGCCGCCGAGGAGCGGGTAGCGAGGCTTGATCTCGAGCAGGCTCGGCTGCGCGCTGCCCCGCGGTTTGACATCCAGACGTTGCCTATGATGTCGTTGTAGCATGTGTCGCGCAGCGTGAGAGATAGCTCGGGCACGACGTGCGGAGCGAGCTTGCCGTAGAACGTCTTGGACTGGTGCTCGAGCCGCGAGCAAGACGTGTCATTGCAGGAAGGGCCCGGCGCTCTGCAGGTCGATCTCGTCCTGGATGTTCAGATCCGTGCCCCAGTGCGAGACCTCGGCCGGAGAGAGAGAGCAGATCTCGAGGGCCCGCAGTTCAGGGAGATTATTTGCTGGTCGGTATTGCTGAAGGTGGCGGACGTCGACGCCAGCAACCCCGAGAACGGTCCGTAAGAGACAGTGATTTCGGACGCGGGTCGCGGCAGCTACCATAGTTGTGCAGTCACGCAACCGGCATACCGGCCCTTTATGCGCTGAACCACGGTCTCATGTGAGGTGAACAGCTTTCGCTTCTTTCTTCCTACGTCACGCGTCGTGCTTGACTTTTGACCTCGACGCGTCGCGTGCTGTGCACTTCATACATGAGCTCTGATAGTTCGCGTGTTGTCTGGTCAGTTAATTCCTCCCATCACAAGTCACATATCATTCATCCTTAAACAGTCCTATATGCAGCAAAGAGGTCCAGGAATCCCGCATCAATGACCACATTGACAACAACTGTTCGAGCAGAACGCCAAAAGCCTCGTCCTCGCGATCTGTGACTCTCTCGTCGACTCCCATTCGCGTCTCTGGAGATGTCAAGAAGAAGGACGAGAAAGCCGTCGCGCCCATCTTTGCTCTCAGCCAACCTACGTCCAGTCAATTTCAGGCGTCTTCCAGTCCTAGCTCGGCCGCTTCATCCCATTCTCGGCGCTTTTATAGTAGCATGAACTCGACTACGTCTGGCGATGCAGTGAGCTCTGCCTTGAAGCGAGCACCAGCCCACATGTCACCCGCCAACATGGGCACGCAAGCCGATGTCACCGTCAAGAACGAAGACGATGACGTGGCTGCTTCTATGATTCCTCATCCAGAGTCACCCACTCCAGATCGCCGCCCCACGGCAAAGCGCGCGTCCGACGAGGAGACCCACGACGCGCACACTCCACTTTCGAAGCGACCGCGGTCTGACAAAGAGCCGCATGCTGCCAGCTCGTCCGCTCCTCTTTCGGAGAGACTTCGACCAGCCCGACTGGAGGACTTTGTCGGCCACGAGGAATTAGTCGGACCACATTCACCTATGATGCGGCTTATCGAGGAGGGAAAGATGGGGAGCGTCATCCTCTGGGGACCTCCGGGGTGCGTCGCGCCGTCGAGCGTGCTTCTGGTGTCGCGCAGCTCACGTAGCGCTTCAGGTGTGGCAAGACAACTCTCGCACGATTGATTGCAAGGCACACAGGTGCTGCATACCGCGAGTTCAGCGCCACCACCGCGAGCGTGGGAGAAGTTCGCGAGGCAGTCGAGGGGGAGAAGAAGAAGAAAGGGTTCTTTGTCGCAAAGTCAGTCTTGGCGCCCTCACCGTCAGAAGGAACGCTGACTTTTTGTTATTTCCAGAGCATCCGGCTCCTCTCAACCAACGGCCATGATTCTGTTTGTGGATGAGATCCACCGGTTTTCGAAGAGTCAGCAAGACATCTTCCTGCCTTGGCTCGAGAGTGGTCAAGTTCAGGTGCGTCTGCTTCGTTGCTGCGTGGCTGCGAAAGTGTTTTGACCATTACAGCTCATCGGAGCAACGACAGAGAACCCGTCCTTCAAGGTAAATCATGCTCTGCTGAGCCGATGCAGGTAATGTACTATCCGTTGATGTAATCGCCTCTCACGCATATGCTTTTCAGAACGTTCAATCTCAGTCGCTTGAGCGATGACAACATCACCGTGATCCTCCACAAGGGCGTTGCTAGGGTTATCGGCGGGACCCCTCCCCAGGCCTCAAACAGCGCCTCACAATCGGAACCAACATCAGTCATTTCGCAGCCAAACTCGTCTCAGCCATCAATACCACCATCATCACAAACAGTGGAAGATCCACCGTCCCAGCCTGATACAGCCGTTCACCCCCGGCTTCCCCACCTGACGACTCGCGTTCTTCACACGATCGTATCATTAGCGGGAGGAGATGCCCGAACAGCGCTTTCGCTTCTAGAGCTAGTCCTAAACTCCTCGCCGGCTGTGGACGAGGACGCACTGCTTGCCACGCTCCGGAGCTCCGTTTCCACCTCGTATGACCGGACCGGAGACGATCGCTACGGTCAGTCCCCTCTCATGACCGTGTGAATGGTACTGAGCGAGTCGTGCCCAGAAATGATCTCGGCTTTGCACAAGGTAGCTCGTCTTCTCGTGGCGTCCCGTGTCTGCATTGACACAGCGACCAGTCGGTGCGTGGCTCAGACGGCAGTGCAGCCATGTATTGGCTCGCCCGCATGTTAACACAGGGTGAGGTGCATCACCGCTCAGCGCACTCTTTCCTTTTACAAATGTTCATTCAACCCACACTCTTTCAAGGATCCAATGTACATTGTCCGACGGATGGTGGTCTGTGCAAGTGAAGACATCGGGCTCGCCGATCCACATGCTCTCCCACTGGTGTGTCCCCTTCCTTCGCTCTGTCTCGCTCTCTGAAAGGGAGCCACCAGGCCATGGCAGCCATGTCTGCATGCGAGAAGATCGGGATGCCGGAGTGCCGGATCCACCTTGCACACGTAGTGGCATATCTCGCCGAGGCTCCAAAGAGCACGCGGTCGTATACGGCCTACGCTCGAGCGGAGGCCGCCGCCAAGCGGGATGCGACCCTGCGCGTGCCCATCCGGATTCGGAACGCCCCGACCGCGCTCCTGCGCGACATGGGTTGCGGTGCAGGGTATAGATACAATCCAGACTACCGGCATCCCGTGTGGAACGGGTTCCTACGTGAGTGGTTCATTAGCACTCTTATTTACGCATGGAAGCTCATTCTGCAGCAGCTGATGAAGTCGCGGACGAGGTCATCTTGAAACCGGTATCGACTGAAGAAGCCGGCAAGACGTTTGACGACGAGGCACTGCAAGAGTGGGAAGAGAAGATGAATCAGGGCCGCAGGTGGGATGGCCGAGAGCCGAGTTATTCGGAACGATGAAACACTCAACACGTGCTATTTCTGCCAATGCAATGCCTGCTTCATACTTGCATTGCAAATGGTACGGAGACGAAATGATTATATTGCCCGAGGCTATGTATCCACCACATGCGTCTATCATACGGACTCTGTGGGTTTTAATCAGCACATGGCCTTGCGGATGATGAAACACAGGGGAGCATACCCTGGAGGAGGCTGTTGAGTTTTGTCACCCGCGAGGAGACAGAGAGGTCAATGGACTTCTCGCCAAAGTCGACGACAAAGCCACCAAGCACAGCAGGGTTGACCTAGTAGGAGTGTAAGCATCCACTTGAAGCACAAGCAATACGATACACACCTTGTTTACGATCTTGAGCGACTTGGCAGCCTGAGCGGCCTGCGACTGCTTGAGGGTGGCCTCGAGCTTGGTCTGCACGTCCTTGGGGAGGGGCGAGGCAGAGGTGACAGTGACGGTGAGCTCGCCCTTGTGCACGGCGACGAGGTCGTTGAAGCCCTCGATAACACCCGCAGTCTCCATCAAGCGGCCGTTGTCAGCGAGGAGCGCGAACAGGTTCTTCGTGACGTCGGAGACCGCCTCCTTCTTCGGACCGCCGGCGGTGGTGTAAAGCGCCTGGAGGCCAGCCTGGCGGTCCTTGGCAGAGAGGGTCGGGTTGGAGACGAAGGCGCTAACAGATGGCTGGTCCTTGACGGCGGCGGCAATGGCGCCGAGCTCGGACTGGACCTTGGTCAACGTCTGCGGGTTCTTGGCCAGCGCAGCGTTGAACGTGGCCTTGGAGTACTTCAACGCAAGGGTGGACGCGGCACGGCGACCGAGACCAGCGGACGAGGCGGCAGTCCGTGCAGCAGACAACATGATCACGGTGTAATGAAGTGGTGGTGGACGTTGTAGACGGTGCCCGACGCGAAAACGCCCGACCTGGGGCCGGACGGTCACGTGGGAGGAGCGTGGCGTTCGCGCGCGGTTCCGGCATGTCATGCATTCCGGATTCGGCAACATGCGCGGCAAGCCACGCGTGATCGGCCTGGCCGCCTTGCCGGCGGCCCCCTCATGGACTCCACGCGATTATCATCAAGCACGTTCTGGACGTTGGAGTTGCATGACGATCGCTCCTCAGGAACGCCGCGACCGCGGCCCATCCATCCACACGGGTGCGAATGAGCTCACTTTTCACTTGGCCACGCCACTCCCCGTCAGCGTAATCATGATTTCAGCGTGTTCGCCGCGCCGTATATAGGCCCGGTCGTTACGGACGCTTGGCTTCATAACCCCCCGCCCTCCCGAGAACAAAGAGCTCTGTAGCCCTGCACGCGTATACTGCAGAGCATTCGATTGTAACCTTGGGCCCGAAGGAAGCCGTGCCGGACAAAGCGTGAGCGGGCCGAATAGAAACGGTACAGGGGTCCGGCTTTTGTATATCAGTCGCCGCGACATCACTCCCGTCACCCATATTCTCGCCTCCCTCCGCTCATTTCTCCGTCCATGTTCTTCCCCTCGGTCGCCCGGATGCGATCCGCCCTCCTTGCTTTCGCAGTATATGTCCCCTTCGTCGCCGCTGCCGCCTCTGCACCTCCCAGCCAAGACGTCCTCTGTACGTCACTCACCGCTTTCTGTCCTCCGTCCATTCACTCATCTTGCTTCCTGCCCGCAGTCACATCTTCCGTGTCCTACTGCCAGCCCCCGACCTCCATCCTCATCGAGCGCTTCAACATAGCTTATTTCGCGAGTAATGGATCCATCTCCTTCAACATCAGCGCTGCTACCCAGCAGGCGATGAAGGTCTCCGCCAACATCCTTCTCAACGTCTACGGGATGCAACCTGTGGTACGTCCTCTTCTCCTCCACTCGAACTCTAAATCTCACGAGGCCATCCGCAGAACGTTTCAGTGGACGTGTGCTCCATCCTCGGCCACGCCCTTTGTCCCCTGCCCGCGTACAACTTTACCGGCGCAGACTCCATCACCCTCCCCTCGACTGTGGACATTACCTCCCACCTCCCTGGCATTGCCTACAAGATCCCTGATCTCGAGGCCTTCGCCCAGCTCATCATCACCGACACCGAGACGAACGCGGTTGTGGCCTGCGTCCAGGCTACACTCTCCAACGGGTGGTCCGCACGCCAGACCGCTGCCGAGTGGGCTACTGGCGGAGTCGTGTTCCTCGCTCTTCTTGGGGCTTTGATCCACACCAGCAACCCTCTCTCCCTCGCCTCTGCCCGCCTACTGGACGTCATGTTCCTCTTCCAGTTCATCGCGTCCTCAGGCCTCCTCGCCCTGAACTTCCCGTCAGTGTACCGGGCGTTCACGTTGAACTTTGCATGGACTCTCGGCCTCCTCCGGTCCGCAAGTGTGCAGCAGTCCATCAGCAACATGCGTTCACACACCGGCGGTTCCGTCAGCAACAGCCAGGGCAGTGCTGTTGGCCTCACCGACCGTGGATTGAGCCCGTATAACATGGGGTCTATCACGGCGGTCGTCAGTAGTGCCGGCAGCTCGCTCCTCAAGACGGTGCATACCCTATTGGCAGCACCCCCCGCGACCTCGCGGCTCTCCGTGCAAAACGCCCAGCAGTCAGTCACTGGCCAAAACCTGGCGGGACTGTACTCGTCCGGCCAGGTGCAGACTGTCACCGCAACATCGACCAACGTCCTCGAGGCCGGTATCCCCATCTTCGTCAACTCACTTGGAATCGACACCGCGAACACCTTCATGACGGCGTTCATCGTTGCACTCATCTTCCTGGCGATCTCATTGGGCCTCTTCGCCATCGCTTACGGCACCGTGTTCTTCTTGGGGAACAGGCCAAACGCGATGCCTCGGGTTCAAGAGCTCAAGGACCGCATGCCGCTTTACACCAGAGCATGGGGTTTGCGCATCGTAAGTGTTCTACCCCTCCTTGCTTCTCCAACACCTAATTTCCACATTGCGCAGGCTCTCTTCATGCTGTTCCCGGCGGCAACCTTCACCTTCTACCAATGGACCCTCAAGGATTCGTGGGCCTCCGTGCTCCTTTCCGTTCTCTTCTTGCTCCTCGTCTTGGCTGGAGTGGCCATCCCCTCCTTCCTCGTCATCCGGACCGCCCGTCTTGAGGGCCCGGATGCGCTGCACGCGCATTCGTCGCAGCTCATTGCCCACGGTCCCCTCCACGCCCCCTACCGCCCCGCACGGTGGTACACCTCACTCGTTTTCGTCTCCCTCCTCCTCCTCCGCTCCCTCTTCGTTGCGTTCGCGCAGTCAAGCTCGATGGCCCAGATCGTCCTCCTCCTCGCGGTCGAGGTCCTCTTCTTCATCGCGCTCTGCGTACTCAAGCCGCACCCAACCCGCGGCGCTGACGTGTTCGCGGGCTACCTCTCGCTCACCCGTGTCGTCGCGACGGGCGCGCTTATCGCGTTCGTGCCCGCGCTCGGCGTGCGCCCGATCCCGCGTGTCGCGATCGGACTGGTCGTCGTTCTGCTCTACTGCGTCGCGACGGTCGTCACGTTCGTGAACATCGTCATCCATCTCCTGGGCCCACTCTTCCGGCGGAACAAGCACGCTCGTCGCCAGGGCTCCGGCATGCCGCTCGTCGACGAGAAGGCGGCGACCTCCTCCACTCTGCGCCCAGCGAGCGGAGCGACTTGGACAACGACAGGGCTTTCCACCCTTGTCACGTCGCCTACCTCGGAGGGCTCGCGTTACTCCCATGCCTCTCTCGCACCCTCCACCTCGCACCCAGATCCCTTCTCGCGCGATCGCCGCTCCTCTGTCGTTTAGACATGCTTCCATCTGTGGACTTCCTGCTTTGGCTTCCCCATTGCGTCGCCTTGTGATAGAAACCGCATCTGTACTATATGCATCCGGCCGTTATCTTACAGCTACCCACACCAAAAAATATGTACTTCTATAGTCTCGCAGCGATATGAAATTGTGAGAACACCATCCAATGCTCTGCTGTGATCGAGTGCCGTCACGTGCTGAGCGCGTCTCTTCTCTCCTTCCGGGCCTCGACAGCATCGACGCGTGAAGTGAGGTGAGCTTGTCTGTGCTCTCCTCACCACAGGCGTAGCCATCCTTACGACGGCGCTTTAGATGCCTCGTCTTCCGCTCTCACTGGCCCGGCTGTTCTCCCGGCCACTGCCAGCACTGGCTCCGCGGCCTGCCTCGCTCGCAGCCTTCAAGGCTCCCGCTTGGGCGTGGGCACAGTCCTCCACGCCATTCTTGGGCGTCCGAGCTCCCTCCGTCACTGGAGGCCTATTCCCGCGTCTGGGCCTGCTTGCCCACGCGGCGTTCGCGCTGCCTGGCCAGGTCCGCGGGAACGCGCGTGGCGCCGAGTACCAGCCGTCACAACGCAAGCGCAAGCGCAAGCACGGCTTCCTCTCGAGGAACCGGACGGCCAATGGGCGCCGGGTGATGGCGCGGAGGCGGGCCAAGAAACGCTCGTTCGTGTCGCACTGAGCACTGGTGAGCGCACGGCTTGCCTCCGCTACCATTCGACGTCGTTGCTCACACATGGGTCCTAGCGTCGCACTTATTGCTACTGCAGGATTGCACACCGTTCTGTATATTGAAATCCTCCACATAATCACATTCTGCTTGCGCACTCTCTCCCTTTCCTCTCATCGTCGTTGCGACTTGAGTGCACAAACATGCATAGCGAAGCTCTGCCAAAGCCAGCGGGTAGCACGACATGCACTCTCACGTCAATCTATTCAGTCTCGCACTATCACACTCGTCAACTCTCTGCCTGCGCCACCTCCTTCTCCTCCTTCTCGTCCTCCTCGTATCCCTCCAGCTTCATATCGTTGATTCCCAGCTCCTCGTTCTGCTCGAATGTGCGCTCGTACACTTCCGTGGTCATGTTGGGGTCTGGATCCGGCGCGTACAGGTTCTGGAGGTACGAGTTACCGAGCGGGTCGTCGAGAATGAGCGTGAATGGCCGCTCCGCCGTCTTGACCTGGAGGCAACGCATCAGCATCACAGCGACTACGCGTGAGCCAAAACAACTCACCGATCGGAGGTTCGACAGGAAGCCCTGGAAGTTGGACCTGTCCTGGCCGCTGCTCGAGTCCCCGGTCGTGAAGACCTTCTCCGACAGCTCCTCGTAAACCTGGTTCAGGATGCCCTCGAGCGTGGTAAACCGGCCGCCGAGGGTACCCGCGTTGAGGACCAGCTCGATCTCTGGGATCTCCAGCCCACACGTCTCGGACTTGAGGATATCACGGCTCAAGTCCTCGCTGTCCTCGACCTTGAGGGTGATCCGCTTCCCTTTGTCGGAGATTGCGCCGCCGGACTTGACCTCGTTGTCGCGATAACCACAGCGGTCGCAGTTCGTGGACATGATGAGGACGTCCTGCGCATTGAATCTGTCAGAACGGGACAGACGGAAGGTAGACATATATACTAACCTGGAAGTAAGGGATGGAGACCTTCTTCATCATAGTGTCCAGCTCTGCGCTGCAGCTAGAGCACACACCAGGGAAGACGTAAATCTCCTCGTTCTTCAGCTTCATGTTGTCCTCGACCACCTCATCCTCCTCAGCGACGGTGTCCATAGACGACGGATCCGCCTTTGGCTCATCCGGCTGCGCAAGACCGATCTCGATATTCTGCTGCTTCGAACGGGCGTACGTGCGCAGGTTCCACTTCGGGTCCGAGGTGCTGCCGTGGAACTCGAGGAACGAGTTCCCGGTCGGGTCGTCGAGGCGGAGCGTGAACGGCTTGACGGGGTCGTTGTCGTCCACATCGCCCTCCTCCTTATGGTGCACGACGGTCCCGGACGCGAGCGCGGTCTCCTCCGTGTCCTCGTCCTCGTCCCCGAGCTCGGCCTTGAGGCCGTTGATGATGACCTGGATCTTGCCGTGCGTGTCCGGGTCCGTGTGCTTGCGCACGGGCTGGTCAATCGTGAGATCGGCAATGACCTCGCGGATCAGACCCTCGATTGTGGTGAGCTGGCCCCGGCCGGGCGGGAGGGTGAGGTCGAACTCGGGGATGGTGATCGTGCAGGTTTGCGACTTGACCAATTGACGGTTTAGGTCTCCGCGGATCATGACTCGAACAGTGTAGATAGTTCCTTCAGCTACATATGATGGTTATAGCCTCAGAGCGAGCGAGTAAGAGGGGGAAGCGCTGACTCACGTCGAATATCCCCTGCCGGTTGAATCTCATTGTTGCTGGTCCCGCAGTGCTCGCATCGGAAGGACACGACGATGACCTCGCGAAAGTACGGGATCGAGGTGAGCAGCAGGCGCGTCATACCCTACTTTGAAGCCGGCTTTAGCTTTCCACATGCTATCCAAAGCTTGAAGGATGTGCTCACCTGCTCATGGCAGCTCATGCACAGACTCTCGATCTGCTGCACGAGCACCTCCTCCTCGCCATTGGAGCCCGTCGCCGGCTCGCCCTCGACGACGTTTCCGATCGTAGGGAAAAAGTCGGCGTTGGTTTGTGCAGACATGATGTAGAGAGCAAGAGAAAGGTGAAAGCAGTGGTGCCGCGATGTGTAATCTCGAGCGCCTTCTCACGTGGTCGCGTTTTTTCGCTCGAAAGAGGACAAGACGACTTGCGATTACTTTACGAGTACATATATGCACAGCGTACACGTATATTTAGAAGAACAAGACCGCGGACTGACGAGGCGAGATGTGTGCTACGACCTTGGCCTCCATCGAGAGCAAGTCTCCGCCGCGGGTGGCCACAAAGTCCCGCTGCATAGACTGCACCTCCATGCCCAGCAGCTGCTCCAAGTTCTCCGAGGCGAGCGCGATCGCCTCGTGCCTAGACATCGTGCCGTTCGCCTCCAGCGCCGCCTGCGACCGATGTATCAGCTCACATCCGCCGTTTGTCCACAAACCACGACTCACCCAGGCGAGATAGAAGGGCGTGTTGCGCGAGTCCCAGGCCTCCTTGACGCCGACGGCGACGGTGACGCCGCCGTCGCGGAGCGCCTGCACCTGGCTCTTCGCGCTGAGCGGCGGGCCGGGCAGGATGCGCCGGTCCTGCCACTCGAACGGGAAGGGGCGCATGGGCAGGAGCACGATGCCGACGCCGGCGGTGCCGAGCTCGGAGGCGAGCAGGTGCGCCTCGGACGCGTGGGTGATCGTCATCCGGAGCTTCGCGTGCGTGTGGGCCTCGACCTCCTTCTTGAGGAGGATGAGCGAGCTGATGACGTCCGCGCTGTGCGCCTCGATGACGAGTGTGAGACGGCCCTGTTATGGGTCAGGACGCGAGACAAGACGCAGAGGACGAAGCAGTCGTACCTCGGCAACTTCCTTGAAGTGGTCAGCGACTTCGCCCGTACCATTTCCCATCAGGAGGTGGCGAAGAGTCCCGATCTGGGTGCTGACAGACATGCGCGAGTCCATGTCGACGGTTGCATGGAGTGCAGTGACCTCTTGGTAGACGGCGTGGCTGGAGAGCTTGTGCTCCGCACCGGTGGAGAATGCGACGCCGAGGCCGCCAATCAACCCAAAGTGACGAGGAGCTGTGATAGCGGTGGTGACACCAGCACGGTAGGCGAAGCTGAGAGAGAACGTTAGTATCTAGGACAGCCGACTGGATGCTAGTGACGTACAGCGTATCACGACCCTGGAACGAGAGACCGTCGACAGCACGAGGGACCAGGCCATCGAGGATGGAGGGCAGGTTGGGAGTGGTGCCATCGAGCACATACTGTTCACAAGAAAGTCAGGATGTTTCAATCACATCAGGCCAGGCAGCGCTTACCCCATCATTAGTGCTGCTCTCCTGGTCAATCTCCACCACACCGTGCGGTGCACCGAAGGTCGTCAGGCCAGGCTGGATAGAGCCTCCCTCCAGGTCAACGACCTCGGCATCCGCACTCGCCGCCAGATCGTTGCAAGCCCCATCGGTGCGAACGCAGAAGAGCTGCCCGTTCTTGACGAGCACCGACGCCGGCCGCTCGCCAGACGCAGCGAACACCTGCTTACTGTCGTAGATCACCTGCGCGACGTTGGTGAAGAGCACGCTCGAGTTGGCCTTCTTCCGCGGGAGCAGGGGCGGCAGGCCCTCGTACTCCACCGCTAGCGCGGCCTCCCGGTCGAAGTTGGGGACCTCGGGCAGCTTCTGGAAGCTCTCCGGCTTGTTGATCACGTAGGCGTTCTCGAGCTGGGAGATGCCGTCGATGAACACCATCTTGGGTGTGGCGCCGAGGGCCAGCGGGTGGGAGTCCCACACGACCAGATCCGCGTCGTGACCTAGGAAGATGGCATGAGCTTCCAGTTGAAACTCTCCCAGACGGACGTATGTACCTCTCTTGATGTAGCCGATACGATGGCCGTAGCCAAGCAAATCCGCGGCCGCAGACGTAACCGACGCAAGCGCGATGTTCCAGGGTTGCCCGTAGTAGTACGCCTGCTGCGCCTCGAAGAGGAGGTCCCGCTCGTTCAACACCGAGTGGTCACTCTGCACCATTGAGTTTAGAGATCTCGAGCACTAGGCAAACAGTCCTGACCTTCATGACAACCGAGATGTTGTGACTCGTGAGGATGCGAGGCGCAAACTCGCTGCCACGGTACGCCTCCCGCTTGTAGCGAGCGTTGGTGGCAAACAAGGCGGCCGCAGGCGGGTGCCCGTAAGCAGACTTGAGCAAGTCCGGCACGAGGTACGCCGAGTGCGCGTGGTGTACTGAAAATCTGTCAGCCTGTCATGTTCTTCACCACAAGCGGAGGCGCCCTACCCGCCGCAACCGAGAACTTGAACTCCTGGGTGAGACGCACGAGCATGTCCAGATCGACCGGCTCGTAGCAGTGCGTGTGGACCTTGACCTTGGCGCGCAGCACGTCCACGAGCGCCTCGTACTGCAGCGCCTGCGGGAACTCGCCGAGGCCGTCCCACTCGTGCGCGAGCGCCTTAGCGCAGTAGTCGTCCTGCGCCGTCTTGACCTTCCGCGCCTCGTTATAGATCGCGCGCATCGCCCACGCCGAGTCCATGCGCGTGTTCCCGTACACGCGCGACGGGTTCTCGCCGCACGCCTGCTTGAGCTGCCGCCAGCGCGGGCGGCCTTCCGGCGCGGTGCCGTTGAGCGTAAAGGGCGCCTCGAGCAGCATGCTGCTCGGGCTCCGTGCCGCCGTGCGCCGCAGCTTGATCGTGAACGCCTGCCCGCCGATCGCGTTGGCGCTGCCGGGGAGGACGTTGGCGGTCGTGACGCCGCCGGCGATCGAGGTCGTGTACGCGTCGTCGTGCGTGTTCAGGCCGTCGAGGCTCCGGAGCCACGGCTGCACTGTGCCCTTGAGGGAGTTGGTGTCGTCGGACCCCGAGAGCGCAGGAGCGGAGCCATCACCGATGTGGGAGTGCGCGTCGACGACTGCACGGCGGCGTGAGTGGGACGCCGGTCGTATAAGGGTGCGACATACTGCCGGGAGTAACCCAGGCTCCCCCCAAGTCGATGACTTCGAGGTGTTCGTACGGGGACGTGAGGTGTGCAGGTATCCGCCCGAAAGCCTTGATGATACCTCCATCGATCAGGAGGTTCCCATGGAGGATCTGCGTGCCGTTCTCGCTTCCCTGACGCAAAATCCAAGTCAGTATGGGAAGACAAGCACTCCAGAGGCCGACATGCCGTCCACATCCGTGCATTGCGAAGGAGCACCGGGTTCGTCCCAGGCACGAAGCGGTCCGAGACCCTCCGCTTATGGAAGTCGTCCGGCGGGCCAGGCGTGACGTGCAGCGCCCGACACATGTCCAGGGTCGCCTGCGCATGCAGCGGCACATTGACGGCTTGGTGGGACTCGAACGAGGTCGCCTGCAGCGCCTGGAACACAATCCCCGCGGCGGCAAGGAGCGGGAGGACGTGCCAGAGCCGGCGGCGCGGCCGGCTCTGCTCGCCGTTTGGCTGCTGGGCCCATGCAGGCGCCATGGGATGGGGAGAGGAGAGGGATGATGTAACCCGCGTTCAGGTCTGCGCATGACTTCGACTTCGAACGCCTCCTCGTCCGCTCCCGCTCGTCCGAATGCCATGGCCACTTCGGAACAGACTTGGAAGCTAGTTCCAAAAGCTTCATTTTCTCACCTGTCGTCACCGGTGTTCTGGTTATAGACGCTATAATGCTACTCGTTCGATGTGCTTCTTATACCAAAAGCATGCTTCAAACCTCGATGCTCATGAAGAGACACCTAGCGACGCTAGGCAGTTGCCTCAACAAAAGACGTCATGCGGCAATCACACTAGCAGCGCTTCCGGCTGATGCCCTACGTCTGATCTCGTACGAGATCTGCGTGCGGGACCTGTGCGCTCTCCAAGGGGTGTGTAAGGCAGGGATGTCACACATGTATTTCAAACCACGCAATGGGTACGGATGTGAATGTAGATGTGGAAGCTGACGGTGAACCGATCGGCAAATGACCGATCGCAGGTTCCGCAGGCATCCGCGCGGCCAGAGGAAGTCAACTGCAATCGCGTCGAACCGGGGTGGCAGTGTAGGACTCTTTGTTCTCCTTCCTGCTTCCCACAATCTAGTGACGATGCCGATGCCTACCTAGCGATACAGTTATACAGGCTATCTTTGTGGGCTAGCTGAGCTTCAGGGGCACACAATCAGGAGGGGTGCGGGAACCTCCGGCTCCGAACCCCCTATCCTGCCGAACCTGTCCTGCCCCTCTTCCGCCATCCATTCATTCGCAGTGGCTCCCGACATGTTCATGATCGCTCTCGTCGGAGGTGGATCCCTCCCTGCAGCTATATAACCTGGGTGTGCACTGGCTGAGAAATGCATCCACCATCTCCTCCGAGTTCCCCGCTCACTTCCCTCTCTGCCGACATGTCTTCCGCCTCCGCCACTTCCCGACAATGACCACCTCCGCCCCGCGCAATGACCGCAAGATCAGCATCTCCCGCCGCCTGTCGTCCTTCAAGCCGCTCAACCTCGTCGCGCGCCTCCGTCGCACACCCACTCCCGCGCCGCCCCCCCGTCAGCGGCTTGCATCCGCTCATTCTCGTGAGCAAGCCTCCCGCACCATACAACCTGCTCGCCGCAATCGGTGCACGCAAGCCTACACCGCGCATCAGGCCTTGCCCTCAGCTGCTCACCAGCGGCGTGTACCCGCTCGTCTTTGTCGCCGCCGCATCACTCGACGACGTCGCATCCATCCTCAGGCCAAAGGCTCAGACTTCACGTACGCTCCACTTCACCCTGCTCACTCCGACGCGCCCCGCCACGGCCAAGCTGCCCAAAACCCTCGTTGCTCTGCACGAGCTCTTTGTGTCTACCCGCGCCCCGCTCGAGCTCGCCAGTGCCCGCGCGCACCGCTTCTTACTCGGCGCCCGATCCCCGTCCGCCGCGCCGTGAAGAAGGCTCCCAGGCCTGCCGCGCCGCGCCCGGGTCGGCGCCCCGGCGTCAACGACCCCTGTCAGCCTCTCGTCGTCCCGATGCGCCAGCTCCACGCTGAGCAGCTCAGCCCCAGCACCATCCCCTGCTTCATGTCCGCCTAGGACGCTCTTATCTCGTGTCTGACCTAATTCCATACCCGCCCCGTCTTGTCTCGCCTCGCCTCAGTCCAGCATCTTTTTCGCGTAGTGTAGTCTCGCATCAATTCACCGCCTTGATACGAGCCCTCGTGAAAACCTAGACTCTCACATCACAACTTCAAAGCTAGCTTCACCTGGATAACTGTCATTTATAACCACGCTCTCTTGTTAGCTGCGAGCCTGGTCTGGTCGTGAGGCCTGTCGTGAAAGATGTGTATCTCCCCTCATTCGTGCCGAAGGACTTTCATCTAAAGGCTGTTGTTGAATGGAGATGGATTGCCACATATCTGCACGATCCTTGCTCAGATATACACAACCATTACAGCGTTCACACATCGGTGGATAGATTGTGATCCTACGACAATTGATCAGCAGCTGCTTAGTATATGCGCGTGCATGTGATCCAGACGGGCCTTTCTTTCATCTAAACTCCTCCCGGCTGGCTCCACTGCCGACGGTTGGGGTTTGGAAAACTGTAGCGAAGGAAGCTGATTCTCATCGGTCTTGTTTCCCAGCCCGCGGCTCATGAAAGGCCGTGCGTTGAGGAAGACCATGTAGCTGCTCGAATAGACTGGTAGCCCGCGTGGGTTGCTACAGGAACATGACCGTCAGAGAGGCAGAGCTTACGTCTCGTCAAAGCAAACATGAGAGCAATGATGCTCAGGGTGTCCGGATCAACGAAATACTGGTATGCTTCCGACGCCGACGATGGAAGCAAGTAGCGATTGAGCGAGCACGACTGATGCACAGACGTCCAGCCAGTCGGGCCGTTCATGTTGCAATACGAATCTGGTGCAAGTGTAGATGGATTGACGAGCTGACCGCACACTGCTCGTGTGAGCACCGGCGCCTACGGACTACGCCTCCTTGTCCTTAACTTTGCAGGCTTCCCACCCTAGCGCCGGCGACCTCTCTCCCTCCTGGCTTCGATTTGAGACGCCTGTGCGCGTTATACTACCCTCATGTGCTGTGCTAGACTGGCATGCGACCCTGCGCTTTGCCCGGTCAACTTGAATTGTGGACTGGTCGGTTCTGCGGCCGGCACTTCCTCAACCAAAACCAGGCATGCAACGTTGAAGCACGCTTAATGCCCTGCTAATACCAGGGCAAGGTCAGTAGTATCAATATCACTGGACTCCAAAGTATGCTCTATCTGTCAGAAGCCGTGTTCGAACGCACGGTGGCTCCACAGACGAGGACCTAGCCAACGTTCTCGACTTGACCCGATCCCTGGTCAAAACCAAGCCCGCGTTTGTGCTCGGCCCGTACAGCGTCGCCACGCTCTCGTTCACGATCGGGAGCACGGGCATCCCGAAAGACGTCAAGAGCCGGCACGCACTTCTTCGCCCGGACGGGCACGCGCTTCAACCTCAGCGCATACTCCAAGACACCATGACGCTGATTCACCTCTCTCGCGCGCAGTACTCACTAGCTCTTCCTCGGCGCGGCGCTTCGCGTCCCGAACGCGGACGACATCAGCACGTCAGGCCGGCTCGTCGATTATAAGGCTGACGCGGGCGTGAGCGTGACGCACCTGGCGCCGGCGATGCGGCAGCCGCTCTCTGCGCAGGCGACGCGCGCGTTGCCCTCGCTCCGGAACGCTTTCTTCGTTGGCGACGTTCTCACGAAGCGCGACTGCCTGCGCCTGCAAGCGCGCGCCGCGCATTGCGCGATTGTGAAGATGTACGGGACGACAGAGACGTAGCGCCCGATCTCATACTTTGCGCTGCTGCTGGTCGTCGCGGAAGTGACGTTCTTCATCACGTGGAAGGACATCGTGCCCGCAGGCGAGGGCATGCAGGATGTGCAGCTGCTCGCCGTTGATCTGCACGACCGCGCGGTCCCCTGCGCTGTCGGTGAGGTCGGCGAGATCAACGTGTGCTCGATAGGCTCGCCGAGGACTACTTGGGCTGAGTTTGCTCTCCTCAACATCTCCGCCTCCTCCTCTTCCTTCAGACCTACGAACACTATCATGGGACCCGTCCAGCAGCCTAATACTACCACCAGCGGCCCAACCCGACCTCCCATGGGGCTTCCGGCCTCTCCTCCACCTCGTGCCCCAGCTGCTGCCGCTTCCCCCGTAGGTTCCCACGCGATATCCAATCCAACCCCGCCGTTGCCAAGCCCGTACGGTGCGAGTACACGACTACGACCAGGTTCAAAGCACAGACGCCCGACGACTATCTTGAATTGGAGTCGCTCGAGTTCTTCGCACCCTTGGATGACAAGACGATGATGACCTCGCTTCTGGCATACGCGGACCGATCCACTTCGAGGAGAATGATACAGCCGTCGAGCTGCCCGATATTCCACTGTCCAAGCACCTGCAAAAGCACCTGATCCAGGAGAGGCAGGCGGCTACTGTGTTGAGTCGGCGGGAGGCTCTTGCCACTGCTCTCGCCGTCTTTGATCAGCACACGTTCATGTCATCAACCCAGCCACCTGCACAACCAACCCCTCATCCCCAGTCTGCTACGTCTGATCGCTCCTCGGCAGCTGCTCCGCCAGCGGCAGCTGGAGCTGACGGCCAGACCATCGAAGCTCAGCGCATCCTGCGGCTGCACCAATCTCGAAGCCGTTCGTGGTTTTAGCATCTTCTCCGTGGCGCACTACCTGCTCGAGCGTCCAGAGTACAACGCGGAACGCAGAACACTCCGTAGAAAACTCGGTTGTAAGGCCTCAGTCATTGCACACCTGTTTGCTCATCTAAGCTGTATCAAAGATACAACCCAACCCATTGCTGCCACACGTCAATCTCACAGCTAGCTGAACACCACAAGATGATGTGAATGTTTGAACGAGCCCGCTGTCCTCCTGCCGCGAGAAATGCCACTATTTCAGCGTAACCATCGCCACGCATGACCCTTTGAGGTAGAGAATGTGTCTTGTACAGCAGAAGCTTCCCACGACATTCAGACCACCGGCCTGGCAGGCTGGCAGGCTTGGCGGACACGAAGCGTCCTACTAATGCTATGCAGTGTGTATTGTCACTCCAGTATTGTCACCCCAGTAGCGGCAACGATCCTGACCCCCTTCTTCAGATTTGGGTCTTCCGCGAGAGGGCGTATGCAAGGCACGGGCCTATTGCATCAGCCAATCCCAAGAACGGCCAGCGGGATCAGCCGAGATGGACAAACAGATGCGGCCGGAGCCAAGCGGATGCGGCTCTAATGCCTTTCATGCACACCATATACAAGGCACGAACTCTTTCATCAACACGGACTTGCCTCGTCAATGTACAATATCATGGATGTATCGTGATGCCTTTGCACTATCTACCTACACCTCCTTCATGAATTGGGCTCGACAAGTATCGCTCTTTACACATGATCCCACACTTGCTGCTATTGTGTCTGAGTCC
>LCTX01000693.1:3216-13617 GCA_002233555.1 Limonomyces culmigenus | reverse complement strand
TCGCCGTGTGTTCACAAAGCCGACTACAAATGGCCGAGATCTTCGCACAACAACCTCTATCCTGTCCCTCCTCGTGCGCGCGAACGCTGCTGCAGGTGCGCGTCAGCGCGTAGTGGACGAGGACGCTGTCTACGTGTGTTCCGCTCCCTCTCTTCCGACGCACTCTGACGCGCCGTCCCAGAGATCTCGATGTTTTTTCGTCGCGGGGCACGAGAAGACCGCGACGCTGCTCAGCTGGGTCCTTCACCGGCTCTCGCACGAGCCGGCCGTGCAGGCCGCTTTGCGCGCCGAGTGCCTCTCTTCCCCGCTCCCCACCGCCTCCATGGGCAACGCGCCGTTGAGCGCCGAGGTGTTGGGCGCGCTCGGCCGCCTCCCGCTTTTGCACGCGGTAATCCTCGAGATGCTGCGCCTTGACCCGCCCTCGAATGCGACGGAGCGAACGCCCACCGCGGACTGCGTCGTCCCCCTCGACACCCCTCTACTCGACAAGCGCGGGAACGCGGTGACTGGGCTGCACGTCTCGGAGGGCACGGTGATCAGCATCCCAATCAACGCGCTCAACAACTCGCCGAGATCTGGGGCGCGGACGCGAAGACGTGGCGCCCCGCGCGCTGGACGGATGGGTCCTTGCCGGAGGCGGTGAAGAGCATCCCGGGTGTCGTTAGCAACGTGCTGTCGTCCATCGGCGGCATGCACGGCGGCGCCGGTCACAAGTTCGCGATCTACGAGTGCGTCTCACTCGCGTGTGTCGGTCCCGCGCGAATGCTGAGATGGGGTACAGGGCGAAAATTATGCTGCATGCGTTCGCCTGCGCGTTCGAGGTCGCGCCCGCGGTCCCGCAAGAGGACGTCGCGCTCAAGCATGCGATCGTCACGCGGCCCTGCTTGAAGAGCCGCCCGGGCGAGGGCGCGCAGCTCCCGCTCGTCTTACGCCGCGTCGGGTGAGTGTATGCGTGGAGATGTACTGTACGTCAGATATGCCGACTATGTTTCGCTGCCCAGGTCACGTGAGATGACTCCCTCTTTATCCTCCCGGGGTCAACGGCGGTTCTTCCTCGTTGCGCTGTGCAAGGCATACATAGTCTCGTCTCGTCTCGTCATCCGGGCGATCTGGCTATTATGGGACGGTGAAGCGCTTTTCGGGGACCTCGGCGCGCCGTACACGGCCCCCTGCGGGGGCACTCGCCTAGCGTAAGTGCACGCCTCACAATGCTGCAGGGCACCAGACGCCGCTCATGACTCCAGCGTCAGGTTGGGTGCTTTCTCTTGTCAACGCAGTCAACCCCGCACAATCGGTGGGTGGAGCGCGCGATAGCTGTCGTGTACTCAATGATCTGACAGCCCGTGATGAAGGACACAGCAGCCGGCGGCCTCTCCACTCCAACTTTCGCCCACCGCCTGCCTGTGCTGAATTCTGCAAGGTACAGCCCATGGATCATACGCGCTTGTGCGTGGGAGTAGAAGAGGTGCGCCGGTCAAATGACAGCGTTCTCACGTTCATCCCTGGAGTGCACTGACACAGAGCCCACTCGCCTACCACTGGGTGATATCTCTAACGCGGAAGTGCTAAGCCAGGCAAATGCGGCGGCACAGATGCGTGTGCTGTCTTGTTCCCACATCTTGGCATACCAAAAGCTGATCTCGGATACATGCCGCAGATTAGAGTTTCAAGTTGCAGCAAAGCCTCTTGCGGTGCCGTGGCAGACGGCGCCTGTTTGATGCGGCGCCACTATGGGGCGCTGGTGTCGCACGCTCGTTCGGGATGCCGTCCGTCTGCGCGGTTGTACACCAACGCTTCCTGTGATCATCTGTACCCAGCGCTCTTCAACAATCCAGCCAGCGACCCCCAACGAAGAGATCGGTGACGATCAAAGCTTCAAGGATCGAAAATAGCCGTGGACATCGCCCTCGTACTTCGAGCGCTGCATACTGCAGAAAATTGTGTAAGCGAAGAGTGTCTGAGAAGAGCTGGTGGACTGCAGTCCATGCTGTGCTCGCAGCTTTGCCGCGACTGATAAGAGGCGGATGCCCTGTCGCCCCGGCATGTCCGCGCCTCTCGTACAACACCCTCTCGCTTTGAAGC
The DNA here is from genome assembly GCA_002233555.1 of Limonomyces culmigenus. NCBI lineage: Eukaryota > Fungi > Basidiomycota > Agaricomycetes > Corticiales > Corticiaceae > Limonomyces > Limonomyces culmigenus. The sequence continues at coordinate 11,535 of LCTX01000693.1, read as the reverse complement.
CGTCGTACTATCGATCTCAATGTCAAGCACCCCGTCTACCGCTCCATTTGTCGACGCGAGACGACAGCGGATGGAGTTTGCTCGTCTGAAGGAGCTACTGGCGGTGATAGAACACAAGAAAGACAGCCATGGTACGTGCCATTACGTTGCGCATTCGGCTCAGGCGATGTCTGACAGCACATGGAAGGTGAGCTTGTGCATGGTAGAGTTGATGGCGAGGAACGTGAACTGGAGTTAGTGCGTCTCATACGAGCACAAACTGACGATGATCTCCTTGACCTTACCGAATCTGCGCGGATCCTAGCCTGTACCAACCTGGCTGATGCTCTCTTGTTGGACTACCAGGAACGCTCTGACATCCTCGCGTCGAAAGCGCGTGTCGAAGTTTTGACTGTGGCTTTGAGTATGTGTTCTTCTGGACATCCCCATCGGGCCGATCATTGTATCAAGCTCTCTCACTCGATGCGAACACCTTTTCAACAAGAAGGAGACCGCTCGATACTCGATGAGGCCGTCCAGCTGAGCAGAGAGGCGCTTAATCTACGACCTGCTGGTCATCCGCTTCGACATACCTCATGCAATGACCTTGTTGCCTCACTGTGGACATACTGCAATCATATGGGTGATGACGCCATGCTAGATGAGGCCATACAGATGAGCAGAGAGGCAATGATTCTGCAGCCTTGTGGCCATCCAGATCGACATCTCTCATGCCACAATCTCGCCTCCTCGCTACGGATTCGTTACGATCAGACAGGAGACGTCGCGCTGTTGCACGAGGTCATTCAGCTGTTCAGAGAGACGCTAACTCTGCAACCTTTGGGCCATCCATTGCGAGGTATCTCATTCAACAATCTAGCTGCCGCGCTCTACACACTCTTCGCAAAAACAGGAAATGTCACGCTGCTCGACGGAGGCCATCGATATTCAGAGAGAGTTGCTTAGCCTGCGACCCTTTGGTCATCCACTCCGATATAATGCATGTGGTAACCTTTCCCTCTCGCTCAGATTACACTTCGAGCACACAGGAGATAGCTTGCTGCTCGACGAGATTATCCAATTGAACAGGGAAGCGCGTAGTCTGATACCTTTGGGTCATCAACTCCGGGACTTTGCGTGCATGAATCTTGCTCTCTCCCTTTCAGAACGTTTTGACCAGACCGGAGATGGCATGCTGCTCGAAGAGGCTATCGAATTGAACAGGGAGGCACTTAGTCTGCGACCTTTCGGACACCAATTTCGGCACCACTCATGCAACAACCTGGCCACCTCGCTGAAGAAACGTTTCGATCAAACGGGAGAGAGCACGCTGCTCAACGAGGCCATTCAACTTCAGAGGGAAACGCTTGATCTGCGACCTTTGGGTCATCCATTCCGGCATATATCATTCCAAAACATTGCCGAGTTTGTTTGTGCGCGCTTTGAGCACACAGGCGATGCTGTGTTGCTGTCTGAGGCCGTCCAGTTTAACAGGGAGGCGCTTGCCCTCCGGCCTGGCGGTCATCCGGATCGACATCTATCATGTTTTAGCCTGGCATCGACTCTTCTAAAGGGTCCATGTGCATCAGAGAAACATGTATCTGACGAGGTAGCTAGCCTGCTCGACGAGGCGCTCTCAATTACCTCGCCGGACCATCCTCATCGCTGGTGTATCTTTCTGGAACGTGTCCACCTTGCCATGATTCATCGTGACCACACAACCGCGATCGAGGGACTGCAAAACATGCTGTCTTCACCCTTGCATGGCATCAACAATCTACTTCGTCACGCCATTAATCTTGTGAAAGAACTCGATGTTAACGTCACATCGAGACATCACCGGCAAGCCCTGCTTCAGCAGTATGCAAGGGCACTAGATCTCGTGATTCTTTCCACCGGATATGCTCTTGATCATTCCTCTCAACTCGATCGAGCAGTGAACAGCACGTCACTCGGTCCATATGCGTTCGTTCTTGCAAGCCGTGTGGATGGTCTTCCTATGGGATTACAGCTGCTAGAACGCGCACGCGGAGTGATCTGGTCGCAGATGTTGCGCATCAGAGATCCTCAGCTCGATCGTGTTCCTTGGGAATTGGCCAAGAAGATGCAAGCCCTCCTTCGAGGGATAGATACCGCCCCTTCGGAGGAGACAAGCAGCCTGTCGGATCTTGGTCATCCCTTCCTCTCTGATCGAGATGTTCGACATGAACAGCAGAGCCAGCTACAGCATGTCTTACGTGACATCCGCTCTGTCCCCGGATTACAAGACTTCATGCAGAGCCTTGATAGCCAAGCGTTGCTCAGGAGTGCCTCTCGGAGCACTGTGGTGGTATTGGTCGCCGACGAGAACAAGTGCCATGCGCTGATCATCAGGTCGCCGCACGAGCCATTGACTGACGTTCTGCTGAACATCGACGTGTCTGAGCTATCGAATCTCGCTTTCGTGGCTTCGGCGCCAAAGCAGCGTGGTGGCGAGCTTGATCGGTCTGATAGTGACAGAGTGGTCATGGGAATCTCGAAGCGGATGTCTCCGTCCCATGTCACTCTCGCGAGGCTCTGGCGTGCCATCGTCAAGCCGGTCCTTGATCATCTAGGTTTAGTGGTGAGTATAGATGCGTGCATAGCACAGTATAGAGCTGATCGACAGGAATTGCAGAAACAGAAGGGTCGGTCAAGGCCCCGCCTTCATTGGTGTCCAACCGGTGCCTTCGCGTTTGTGCCGTTGCACGCAGCAGGGATCTATGAGGGCCCTACAAAGGACTGCTGGGCAGACTATGTGGTATCGTCGTACGCTCCGACACTCACCACTCTCTTACGAGCACAGGAGCGCTCAGCAGTCTACACCACCCAGCAGACGCAGATGGTGACTATCACGGTGGAGCAGGCACACGATCGCAACTACCCAGTTCTCCGATACGTGGGAAGGGAGAATCGACGCATCGTTGAGCTAGCCACAAGCGGAGGCGTGTCTGTCAGCTCAGTTCCAGCGACCGCAATCAAGGACGACGTCACACTGTCTCTCCAGTCAGCCAACTTCGTCCATCTGGCCTGCCACGGCATTCAGGACCACGTAAACCCGCACGAGAGCCACTTCTGCCTCGGCACTGGTCGCCTCACTGTCTCGGATCTCATGAACATGAACCTTCCAAACGCATCCTTCGCGTTTCTGAGCGCATGCGAGACTGCTAGAGGGACTCGCAAGCACGTAGACGAGGTCGTCCACCTCGCAGCGACGATGTTCTTCGTAGGTTTCAACAGCGCAGTCGCAACCATGTGGTGAGTCTCTGAGATATTGCCATAACACGCACGATCTGAGACCAAGCAGGGTAATGAGCGATCCAGACGGGCCGTATGTGACCGAGCGCTTTCACGAAAGGCTTTTCGCGGCGGAGACAATCGGCGTCGACGACATACCGTATCCACTCGACGATGCGATCACAGCGTTGAGGGACAGTGGGGCGCCGCCCGAGCGATGGGCGACATTCGTCCACCTGGGCGCATGAAGTGTGGATGGGCTGGAGACCACGGCGGAAAGGAGTAGTAGTTCATCTGGAAAGTTGCGAGGACCAGTAACGATGCGTTTCGTCAGACGAGGAAGGCGACGTGTGCGAAGATGGTGGTGGCAAGGTAGGAAGAGGTCGAGCGCGAGCCTTTCGCACTCCCCAGCTCATCAAGTCGATTTTTCGTCGAGGTCGTCAGGCACAGTTCACGCCTCTTTAACCAACAAGTAGAGTTGGAAATGCCGATGCGTCGGTCGAGCACGGCTTCCGTCGGAGGACTGCGTGATTGGTAGGCACCGCCGGATATCACCCGCCGCTGCCCGCCCTCGCTGCACGCGCGCGGGACATCCTCAGGCTATCCCTCCTCGTGCGCGCGTACACCGCTGTGGACGCGCACCAACGCCTCGCGGACAAGGATGTCTCGCGCGTGCGTTCCCTCTCAGCTCTGACTCACAGTCTTACTGACGTGCCACCCCAGAGATCCCCACATTCGCGGGTCACGAGACGACGTCGACGCTCATGTCGTGGGTACTTTCCGAGCTCGCGCAGCACACATGCCTCCAGGCCGCCTTGCGGGCCGAGTGCCGCGCGCACGCGCTCCCGACCGCCGCGCACGGAAACGCGCCGCTCGACGTCGCGGTGCTCGCGGCGCTCGACCACCTCCCGCTCCTCGACGCGCGCATCCGCGAGACGCTGCGGCTGCACGTGTCTGTCTCGAGCGTAAAGGTGAGAGCTGCATCAGGTTCGTTGATTTAAATCATCAACAGTATATGATAGTACCTTCACCGACAGGTACAAGCTGTATGACACTCGACTACGAACAAGACCAAGGCTCACACTCATGAAATCTCAATCCCTAGTCTTCTCAAACATTTCAGCAGATTTTTCCCTATACCTCCAGCTTCGCCCAGGGTGATCCGTTCGATCGGTTTGCCAGCTTCTGCCCTAGCCTCGAAGCCAGGTAGAATACCAGGCACGGACGAGGTGATTTGAAAAGCAGTGGTCTGCAGATTGGCGTGTCCCGCACGCACGCGTAGGGTGCGTACAGCAGGCAAATATTCCGGTGCCGTCCTCCATCTTTCCGCGAGCTGGTCGAAAGCAATAGCGTCCACCTCTATCTCAGCAGCACAGGCGAACCGATCGAACGTATCTGTCCAAACTTGGCCACGTGGTTTCCCGCTGCTTGCGCAGTTCACGCAGAGTCGTGTGACCGTATCGCAGACGCCTCGCAGATGGTTGGCCAGAGACGTGAGGTACTCAAACGCGTGGTGGGGACCGTGTCGGCGTCCATACAATTCGGTGCTCACAGTCAGTGACTTGCCCCCTCCCCCGAGAATATACGACCAATGCCTGCGCGAGTGAACGGTGTACACGAAGGAGTGTGCGACCTCCGCTGGCCCGGCGAACAGGCGGTCGAGCAGGGACTCAAATAGGGTGACAGTCCGAGTTTCCCCGTCCTCACGAATCACTCGAGCTGTGAGGAGCACGGGTGTCTCGAGCTGCCGGATGATCGCGTCGAGCTGATGATGGTTGCCTTGTACTGTGAGCACGCGCAGGGCGGGCAGTGTCACAGATTGTGTGATCGGCAAACGACGGGCATATTTGTCGTGTATCTCGAGCTCGACCAGATTAGACATGTGCCGTATGTGGTTGATGTCGAGCCATGATATTCTGAGGTGGAGCCCACGGAGGGCTGGGAACCCGTGCCGGAAAAATGCATTAGAGAGCGTTGGCTCCTGTGATCCGTGGCGCAGCTCCAAATTCGCGAGCTGCGCAAACCAGATGCATCCAACTCGCTGCATTCCCAGGATGAGGATATCCTCCATGAAGAAGGGGAGTCCGAGCTCGAAGCGAAATACAAGGCTTCCGATGTGATGTGCGTGGTGTGTGAGGATATACGCCCACATCCGGTGAATGTCATCAGCTCGCCGTTCTACTCTGGACCACCAGACACTCATCCAAACACGCTGGGTTTCAGGAGGCTCCATTTTGGCCTCTATCTCCAGTAATGCATCCCCGCACCGCCCAAGCTGCCAGTGAGCCAAGGCCGGATTGAAAATATTGATTCGTGTCCACAGGGTCGGATCTTCGGCTGCCGCACGAAATGTGCGATTGACATGAGAGATGCGGAGACGGTATAGAATGGTGTCTGTCTGCTGAGGCGCATGACATCCATGGAAGATCTTTGCCAGAACTTCAAGGGGCAAGTCGACGACAGTCATCAGGAGGCCACGATGGTGCTGCACGGCCAAGGTCCAGCGGGCGGAAATGCTGAGCACAATGCCTGCTTAAGAACACTATTCATCCTGAGGAGCACAGCCTGCACGAGTACAGCACAGCTACATGTCGTCGCCTGTCCAGCCATCGTCGTGATCATGGTTGGAAAGAAGCAGACACGGCCACGTGGCCGTGAAAGTACGAACCGGACCAGAGTTCCTGCTCTTCTTCTTCGTCCCCATCATCGCCTACTCTCCGCAAACTCTTTGTTCCCAACCATCTTTGCCTTGGAAGCTTACGAGACTGACATCAGTACCGCACACTGTCTCTCCACCACAACCTCGTTGTACGACTGCGTCAACAGACCGGAGCGAATCTGAGAACACTTTGTTACGATGGCGTGTTGATGCTCGCGACTGCCTCATGGGGCTAGCCGGTGCTGTTGCTTGGTACCGCATGGCCAGTCTGGGTCTGGGATCTCGGGCTGGCTGGAGGAAGTGTTCTCCGCCAATAACCCGAATACATGCACTTTCCCGTGCCTCCTAGTTCCACGACAATTGCAATCGATGATGGTTGCAGGCTCGTCGCCCGTTCCTCAAGCAGGTCACGATCGGGACACAAGGTCACCGCGGTCATCTGAGAAATATCATGCTGTGTCGAGATGATGCAAAATATAATGGAAGACGCGGACGCAGACTGCCACGCCCGAACATGTCCGATGGCTCTGCTCCATCAGCACGACCGACTGCACGACTGCACTCGTGGCTATGGTCTCCGCCGTTGCGTGCGGGCATTCACACCGTTTCAAATATACTTCACTGCCAAGAACCCTTCTTCATTGATCGCAGCATCATGCAGTCCTGCCAAAAAGTTCAAAAAGGCCTCGCGAAGGGCCAGGGCTCTCCAGCAAGTAACCTCCCCGTCGCTCATCTCATCATGCACTCCACCTTCGTGTTCGGCGCCCTCCTCGCCCTCGCCTCGACCGCCCTCGCCGGACCGATGCCGATGCCGACCGCCGCGCCCGTGCCCACGCCGGCCGCCAAGACCACCAGCTTCCCCACCTGCACTTTCAACCTCCAGGCGGGCCAGTACATGTACGTGTCTTTTGGGTCTCCCGATATGAGCTCCACTCATGCTTCGCGCAGTTGCCCGTGAAGCAACTAGTTGTCTCATATGTTGTACGGCGTGAACGACTTGTAGTTGCATATGATGAAAACCTTCATATTCACTATAGCTGTCCGTTCAAACCTGATCGCAGTCGTGGTGAAGTGCCTAGGTCGCGCTACTTGATGCTTCTTCACGCAGTCCGCCAGGACACCCTTCCTTCAGCCCGTGAAGATACTCTTGAGACCCGCTGCGAGCAACAGCTTCGGGTAGTTCGGCGTGCCAAAGCCCGTCGTCGGGTCCCAGCCATTCGTAGCATTGAACGCAACAGCCTCGTCGCCGCACGAGCCTCCGACGTTCTTCCCCTGCGTGACGTCGTTGAACGCGCCCGCCGGGCCAGCAGCGAGGTACAAGAACGGGTTCAGGAAGCCAAGCGGCCTCCTCCCCGCGCGCGCAAGCTCCTCGTTCACGAGTGCAACAACGCTCGCGAACGTCGGGCTGCTCGCGCTCGTCCCGCTCACGAGCCTGGGCCGCCCGCCGCTCACGAGCCCGAAGTTCACGCCCTGCGTCGCCACGTCGGGGAACCCGCGCCCGGAGCGGTTGAACACGCCGGGGAACGCGGCCGGCACGGTCCGCAGGAACGCCGGCACCGCGCCGGCCTGGTACCACGGCCGCGCGAAGTAGTTCGAGAAGCCGCCGCTGCTGAAGTTGGCCGCGGCCTCGGGCCAGCCGAGCGTACTGCCCACGGCGGTGACTGGGTCGTAGCGTGCGTGCGTGAGCGGTGTGTGTGCCATCGAGGAGCGTGGAGCGGCTCACCGTACGGGCACGTCGCGGGGAAGGTCGGGATGAACGTGTTGTCTGCGCACTGGCTGGCGACGTCGTGGTTCCCGCGCACGCCGCCGTCGCCCGACGCGTACAGGACGGAGATGCCGCGCGCGCCGAGCGCCATGTACCCGGCGCAGAACTTCTGCGCGTCTGCGCGCGAGAAGCTCGCCTCGTGGTCGCCGTACGACGTCGTCACCACGCCCGGCGGGCTCGGGACGCTCGCGAGGTAGGCCATGGTGTCGATGAATGCGGTCGCGAAGGTGCTCGCGTCAGAGTAGTTGCCGCCGACGGACAGGAAGGTGGTGTTCACGCCTGTCGCGAGGCCCACGGTGTATTGGATGTCGAGGTTCGCCTCCTCGCTATGTGCATGCATCAGCTGGAGCCGCATCGAGATGAGGTTCGGGAGATGCGCACCCAGCATCAGCAGGGGACTGCGGGTCCAGGCCGTCGTCGAGCGAGACGAGTGTAAAGGTAGTGTTCGGGTTCATATCCGGACGCTCCAGCGTGAGGAACGCGGATAGGTCGGCCCGCTGCGCGTACTGGTCCATGTACGCGGTGACGAGCAGCGTGTTGTTCTTGACCGTAGCCGGCCGCGCCGGGATGCCATACATGTCCTGCATGCCGTCAGTCTCGCGAGCGAGCAACACGTTTTCCACCAAAGCGCACCTGGAGGCACTTCGGCGTGATGTAATTG
>LCTX01000687.1:0-18932 GCA_002233555.1 Limonomyces culmigenus | reverse complement strand
TGCGAAGGGCGCACATGAGGCGTCCGACTTCGTAGCCAAGCAGCCGTTCGGGCAGGTCCCGTACATCGTATGTTGTCCATAATGAGTAGAGGTGCCGCCACAGCAGCTAACGAGCTCGCAGGAGGACGATGGCTTTGTCTTGTTCGAGTCGCGTGCCATCTGCCGATACATCGCCGCCAAGGCCGATTCCCCCCTCCTGCCAAAGGGATGTGCGCGCAAGACCACACTCTTTGAGCAGGCCGCGTCGATCGAGCTCTCCAACTTCGACCCTTTCGCGTCTGGCATCACCTCGCAGCGTGTCTTCGGCCCGATGTTCGGCAAGCCGACCGACGAGGCGCAGGTGACCGAGCTCGCAATCACCCTCGAGGGCAAGATAGCCGGGTACGAGGCGATCCTTTCGAGGCAGGATTACCTTGCCGGCAACGAGATCACGCTCGCGGACCTCTTCCACCTCCCTTACGGTGTCTTCCTCGCACCGCAAGGTTTCGCGTTCCTCGAGGACGAAGCCAGGTATCCGAACGTCGCTCGGTATGTGATGTTCAACTGATGTCCTACTTTCTTCACAAACTAACATATCGATGTTAGTTGGTGGAGGGACATCTCATCCCGCCCGTCATGGCAGGCTGTCAAGGACGGCCTTTCGGGGGACGGGGATAGCGAAACCCTGAAGCCGGAGAAGCCCCAGTTCGAGGTGTTGTCACGCAGTACAGGAAGCGGTTGCATCTGGAACCCGTTTGAGCTACTGGGCATTACCAAGCGCAGACGGTCCCCGAGATATCTGGCGAAATAGTATAGTCGTGCACTCATGGGCATACTATATAGAGATAAGCAAGCGATTCCCACAACTGTGTATGAGGATATCCTACGATGAGATATGCTGGTATCCTCACAGAGCAATAAGAGAATATCAGATGCTTGGATAGCTCCATTGTCACAAGTGGCGACCCGCACCGCTACGCTATCCGTCCACTCACCGTCCGCGACCTCGCACCCTGGCCGTGCGGGATCTTGTTCTTGGCCCAGTCCCAGTCCCGTCGTCGAAAGTTTTTGGCGGTGTGTTGGGTTGAATCGACCTCGGACCAGCCACGGTAGAAGACGCCTGCCGTTGCCCGAGACGCCCGAGTCGGCTGTCGTTGAAGGTACTTGGTGTTCGGTGCTGATCCCCGGTACGAACAGGCGAGCGCACGGGCGAGCGAGAGCCCCGACGCATGCTAAGCGGCGGCCGCCCGAGCCCCAGCATGGGCAGACTACCCATGTCAGGTGTTGGACTCGCGGGTGGCAGTGGCATAGGCAGTGGTCGACCCTCGTTCATGATGATGCCACCACCTCCAGCCGCAGGTGGCGAGCTCCAACCTGTCCGCTCTGGTACGGGATTGTGCAGCATGCCCTGAGGCGTCGGCGCAGCCGCAAGCATGCCTCGCAGAATAGAGTCGACGTCACCAGACGCAGGTGGCTCCTCGTTCGCGCGCGGGGGTGGAAGTGTGATACCATCGTTCATGGTGGACGGGTACAGCGGGCGTTCGAAACGCTCGTTCTCCCGGAGTGCGGCGACCTCGCGTCGGAGGTGGCTCATGACCGCCCAGAACTGGCCTGTCCGCATATGTTGGCCCTCATCAGTCGTGCAGTAGGAGGAGGCGGGAGCGCACGTCGCTCGCTCTCGGCATCCTTCGGTTTTTGAAGAAGCACACCACGCAGCGCGTTCTCCTCTCCCAAGCTTGGTCGATGAAGTGCGAGGGACGCCTGCACGCGAGCGCTGAACTCGTAGTCGTCCATTTCCAGTTCATCAGGATCGGTCTCGTCAGGGCCATACGCAGTACCGATTGAGCTTGCCGGCGATGGCGGGCGAATAAGTGGTGGCGCATAGGCTGCGTCGCCGGGATGAATCTGCTGGGACATTGCGGCACGAGGGAAAGGGTGTTGAAGGCACCCGGGTCCGACTCTGCTCTCTCTCGCCACCAATGCTGATCGCCGCGATGCACACTGCAGTGCACTCTCATCTACCTCCTGCTTTTGTACTCTTATACCTAGATCGATGGCACACCTGACGAAGCCGCCCAAGTACGAGGTTGAAGGCTCGAACATCGAGCTCTTTGGTTCTGAGGTTCGCCTACGCCTGTCACTATGTCCTCCGGCATACCTCACTAACCTTGCTCACAGATCGAGAAGAAAGTCCACGAGCACACAGGTGACTCAGAGACTGCTTGGTCTGACGCAGGGAACGCGCCGGGTTTGCGAATCTGGCGAATTGAGGCGTTCCGTGTCGTAGCGTGGCCTGCTGAGCGGCTCGGTACCTTCTACGACGGCGACTCATACATCGTTCTGCACGTACGTTTTTCATAAGACTGTATCTTCCAGCACATCTCACGCTTGAGCTGCAGACATATAAGAAGAGCCCCGACGCCGAAGGTCTTGCCCACGACATACACTTCTGGCTTGGGCACCAGACGACCCAGGACGAGGCCGGCACAGCAGCGTACAAGACCGTCGAGCTCGACGATCGTATGTCATGCATGTTCCTGGAACGCCCATCCTTACTGCCATCTGCATAGACCTTCATGGGGAGCCAGTACAGTACAGAGAAGTACAGGGCTTCGAGTCGTCGCGATTCCTCTCCTACTTCCCACGGTTCACAAGCCTGCACGGGGGTGTGTCGACCGGCTTTCACCACGTCACGTCCAGCCCACCCACCGACGCCCGCCGTCTCTACCGTATCACAGGCGACGCTGCACGCCTAGCAGTACGTGAGGTACCTGCGGAAGGAGCAAGTCTAGTCGAGGGCGATGCGTACATCTTCGACCGTGGCGTTCGAGTGTGGCAACTCAATACGGTCCGCGCGTCAGGGAAAGAAAAGTTCGCCGCTGCGGAGCTCGCGCATACCCTCGCAGATGCACGGCGTGGGACCGTTGAAGTGTTCGGTCAGTATCAGCAGTCGCGTGCACGGCTGGCTGCTGATGTATGGACGCAGACGAGGGAGGCCGCGGTGCAGGCAAATTCCTCGCCGAGTTTGGGATCGATGCGCTCCCTGAGTCACCTCCAGCTGCGCCTGGGTCCACGACAACACCGGCGCTCTTCCGTATCACGGATACGACCTTCACAGAGGTTGCGCTCTCGCGGAGCGAGCTCGCCTCTGATGATACATTTGTGCTCGATGCACGCCCAATGACAGTCTACGTATGGGTCAGACGCGGTACAGAGGCGCAGTCGCGGCTTGCCCTCCAATACGCGCACCGCTTCCTGCAAGAGAAACCAGGGTCCAGTGCTGCGCATACAGTCTCGTTCGTCAAAGTTCGGGAGGGTAGTGAGCCGCAAGCGTTCTGGAAGCTACTGGGTATGTAGCATGCACGGCGTCTCGTTTCAGTCAATTATCAGAGGTTATTAAAGGCATTGTACAATATATGAATCAGGTATGATGCGAGTCTAAGCCGCCGTGATGCAGTGAGTCTCGGGCATCCACTTGGTCGGACGAAGTTGACGCGCTTGGTTTGATGGATCAGCCACGTTCAGGTGCAATGGTCCGCAGAGGTGCGAAGGAATGAGCAAGGTCTTGCCGCAGCCAATACCCCCGGGACAGTACCACTCATTCAAGCGGCTGTGTGACTGGAAGTGCGTGTCCGAATCTGAAGGCGTAGAGGTGGTGTGCCTGCAGCGCTTGCCAGCCCTGTCACCTTCCTCGAGAAACCACAGGCACGAACGCTGATCCAAGAGGGCATGATGTGTCGCGATGTGCATGTGCAGGAGCTGGTAAGGCATGAAATCACCGCACATCAAGCGCCGGCCATCTGCACCCCTTTGGTCCGAAGCCATGCGGCAAACGACTATCTGGTCAGGCACCATGACCTTCCTGACATCGTTGGATCCAGGACAGACAGTGCCTGGACGACCGAGAGTCTGGCGTAATATGAGTATATCGTCGCCTGGAGCTCACGCTAGTACGTACTTCGTGAGAATACTTGATGGACGAGGATTCTATAGTCATCGTGGGTTATTGGGCGGTAGTGGGCTGTGGTTTGGGATCCTCTCAGCAGGAACATCACCTCAAATTTGTAGGACTGCAGGCCAGTCGGTGGCCTCCGTTACATGCCTGCGTCTGGATCTGGTCCACAATCACTAGGCCAGACGATCCATTCAACTCTGCGTCCCGATCACAGTGAGAGACGGAACATGATCAGGCACAAGGAGTCCGAACAATAGGCGATACTAAGTGTCCGTGCCTGAGCCCGCAACAATGAGCTTGTTGGGCCAGATTTGATCGAGGCAGAGGTGGTCCATGAGGTCTTAGACCGACAACCACAACCAAGTCAGACCGAGAGATGCGTCTGCATATGCTGCCCCTTTGTGAAGACGACAAAGGTCAGCTAGCCAAGTCTCAGCTGGCCGTTCTGGGTCTTGAGAAGCTTGTGTCGTTGTTCCGAAAGGTGATCACATAGCAGCAACCGACAGGTGTTGACGGCAACCCTCCGGTATGAACGGGGATGAAAGATCATGGATTCTGTTTGACTCGAGGTACATCAGATCGTTTGGGTGGAGCGTGCGATTTGATGGCCTGGATGCTACGCATCAGTCCCCGCGACAATGTCCAGATCCAACTGCCTCCACCACTCGAACCAGGGCTCCTCTCCCAACGACCACTTGTAGATCCCAAAGCGATGGTTTACACCTTCGAGCGCAGGAACGCAGGCCACGCCGCCGCATCCACCAGTGCCTGGAGATGGAGAGAGAAAGATGACGTCCTTCACACGGGAGTGCAGCAGAGCCATCGTGCACATGATGCATGGCTCGTGCGTGACAAAAGCGGTCAGAGAAGTGAGGAGGTAGTGAGAGCCGTTCTTGGCGCCAGGGGCGGCGTCTGAATCGGTGGTCGAAGTAGCACGACGGTCCGCGAGATTCCGAACGGCGGCAAGAACGGCATGCCGCAGAGGATGGCCTGCCTCGTTCCTCGTGTCGATCCCAAAAATGGCCTCCTCCAGTGGGTTCATGGTTACGTCGTTCACTTTGAACGGAGGTGGGACGTAGGCGGCTATTGGCAAGTTTCCTGACGCTTTCGACTGGGCGGCAATCTGAACGAGCTCGCGTAAAGCGTCGCACGCCCAAGCGACCCGGCCGCGGGTCCAGATTTCAGGCTCATTCTTTCTACGTGGCGCGTAAACGGTCGGCCACATGGTGTTCTTGTGAGCCAGACTGGTCATTGTAAGGGCGGGAAGTGCAGGTACATGCGCGACGTATGGGTCTGGCAGTGCAATGTCTTTGGGAAATTGTGGCGGAGAGGGCTTGGGTACTTTATGTTCCGATGCAGGTAATGCAGCTGGGGCGATGATAACGGATGTGAGGCCAGTGTGTTGGTTTTTGCGAACTCGCTTCAGATGAGTCAAGACATCCGGATTCGAAGAGGTTATCTGTTGCTGAACCCACTTCAGTAAGCTCCCGGTTTGTCGAAGATCGGTGAGGTCGACGACCCATACAGGGACTAAGGAGCGGAGAGCACATAAGAACGCGACGGCAAACAAAGGAAGAGACTAACTGGTGATGACAGAATCGAGTGTTTCCTCGATGGGCTCGGGTGGAGTAGTTTGGATGTACTTGAACGGAAGGTCTTCGCTTGATATCACATCCTCCGGGTCGCCGTCGAGCCACTTGGCGGTGCACTGGTCGAATGACACGGCCGGGTCGTCGTCATCCTCGTCCAAGTACATGACAGGTAGTATAGGTTCTTCAAAATTTTCTTCACTTGTTTGGCGTGATGATGGTGGGACCAGATCGAAGTCATCAAACCATAGCTGGTGCCCGTAGAAGATGCACAGCTCCTCGCCCGAGGTTACGGCTCGACTAGTGGTGTACCGGATCGAATGCGAGCGTGAATCGATGGAGAAACAAACATTAGGTGACGATGAATGGTTGAAAATAGAGCCTGCCATTAGTGAACATTGGTGTAGCAGACCCCTCAGCCGGGGACGCACCTAGTCCCAGGGCAAGAGCCATTCTCCCGTCTCGCCAGTTAAATGTGTAGTGGTCCAGGAGGGTATGCCTTCCATGATTTTCGTATTCATCTTTCGTAAACAGCAACACTGGGCTGACTTCTACGAGAGTCTGTGCTGGGATGGGTCGAGAGGCTACACTTGTTGTCTTCTTTTCAGCATGGCGGGGGCGATCCAGAGCAGGCGGTATGACGTGCCATATAGGCCTCTTCCCTTCCCGTCCGATGTCTTGATGTATAGGCCGGAAGAGCTGAACGATTGTATTAGAGGACCCGGGGGCGGAGATGTCATGGCGGGAAACGAAGGGAGACACGGTCACATGATTTATATACAGAGCTCTATGTCTATCGTAACGGTGCATTATGGAACACAGGACCCTCATCGTCATGATCGTTGGTTCGTGGTGGTTTCGGCTGCGGGCTTTTCAGCACTTTCTGCTGGAGGCACGCCCGTTTCCACATCCGTTTGCTTCACGCTAGCCTTGCCCGAGGCTGGTGCTGCCGTCTCCATACTGCCCTTCGCCTTCTCCGCTTCTGTCATACCCATGTCCTTGGTCTTGACACCTTTCCGTGCAGACCACCCACCCTCGTATCCAAACCACGTATGCCGGGAAACGTGCGGTCCTCGGAGTAGGAGGACCAGAAGCTCGAAGCCCATCCATCCAAGAGAAAGCCCTGCGCAAGCCCTCCAGCCATACTTCGTGAAGACAAGAGTCCCAACGGCGGTACCCATCACCTAGAGGCAGTAGGTAAGCCCTCGTCATTCGAAACAAGTGGATGCCTGCTTACTTGTCCGATGAAGATGCTGATGATGAGCACGGCATTGAGCCTTGCTCGAGCCTTCTCGTCGATTCCATACACCGCACTCGTGAGACTGATCTGCGCCATTTGCCGGAAGAGATCAAGACCGATGCATGCAATGACAACGGCTGCGATGTTGATGCCACCCGCACCCACTTGAACCGCCTGGGACACTATGTAGCCGAAGATGCCTATGAGCGTAGCCCACCACGGCACAAGTTTATCAACAACTCGGCCTGTAAATGGCGAAAGGGCAACACCAACGAATCCGACAAGACCAAAGAGACCGATCCCCAAACTATTGAGGGAAGTCAATGACAGTCGCCATATCTATTGTGCGAACAAACTTACGTAGAGTAGTTGTAGGGATCGCCGCCAAGCAAGAAGGTAAGCGTAACCCAATAGGCAGAAAAGCACGCCGCAGACCCAATGCTAATCAACGAGGCTTGAATAAGAGTGGGCTCCGTCACTGCCAGCTTGCCCATGGTGAACAATATCGTAAAGTACGACAGTTGAGGGTTCTTGGCAGGATAATCCGGCAAGATGGCGTACATAGCGACTAGGACGACGGCTTGAATACCGATGGCCACATAGTAAACCACTCGCCAAGATGTGAACTCGGCGATAACGCCGCCGATGACTCGTGCATAGAGGATACCGCAAAGCAATCCGGCCAGCACTAGCGATATGGCCGAGGCACGCCGGTGAGGGGGTGCGAGGTCGGCTGCAAGAGGGATAAGGATTTGAGGAACTACGGAGCACACGCCGACGAGGAAGCTGAGGGCCTCGAAGAGTGCGAGAGAGCTGGTGATGGCTAGCCCGATGGAAAGTGCCGTGGTGAGAAGTATGAGGAGGAGCATGAGGGGGCGGCGCCGAACGAGGTCTCCGAGGGGTGAAATTAAGAGCAAGCCGCACGCATAACCTGCCTGGACGAGCGTCGGGATATTGGACACCCTGTTGTAGTCGACATCGAACGATTTGGACAATTCAACTGAAGGGATTGATCAGCACATCGAAGGTGGGGTACGAGGAAAGAGTCGGCGTACTCAACAATGGCTGGCAGTAGTACAAGTTCGACACAACGAACGTACTCGCGAGCCCGAACCCAGCGTTCAGCACAAAGCCGAACTTGGCAGGCTTTTCCGGGTCATAGCGCAACCTTGCTGGTATCGGAAGGAAGCCGAAGTCTCTCGAGACGGTTGTAGTCGTAGACATCCGAGAATACTTGAATGTGGAAGTGAAAGGAGGTCCTATCGTCCTCGGCTCTTGTATCTAAAACGCCGTACAGCAAGCTGAATCAGCCTTACAGCCTTTGAAAGCTTGTAGATCGGCTTTAGTGTTCGCGCGCGGAGCAGGGACGGGATAAGTAGTCAGCGACTGTGGGCGTATTTTGGGAGCCATGGAGGGAAGAGTCGATGACGTGCCGAGCCCGGCATCGCGCGCTTCGCGGACTAGCACCCGGGTCCACATGTTTCAGAACACAAGCGAACACTAGTACAGATCGAGGTATGATTATACGATGGTTCCATAGTAGTAGCAATACAATAATGTCTACATGATTACATCTTCTGCTACAAACTATTTCCGTCACAATGTCTTCCGACTATTTTGCCTGTCGTGTCCGCTCATCAGATGATGGAGAGCAAATAACCTCCGAATCATACCGATTCTACATCCCTCTCGACAGACGTCCTTGTCTTTACACTCGAGAAGTCGGGAAACACGTTTGACGAGCTCTGGTCTGGGCGGTGGACGGTCCTAAATTCGATTCCACTCTGGGTGGACATTGATGGTGCAGATCCATACGAATACCCCATGACCACTCGGAGGATGATGAAGGCAGAGTTCAGAAACTATGGCCGTAATCAGCAACAGTCTCGCTCACGCAAAGTGAAAGCGAACTGAGAGCGAGCCGAGCATTTGCCCCCACCAGAGCTGAATCGGCAAGTTTGACCTCATCATTGGAATGAACGAGACCGTCACAAGAGTGTATAGCAGTGCACTCTCTGCAAATACACCGGCTATAGATATGTAGCCGAGACCGCCGGTTGAGATCGAGACCCTGTTTTTGAGAAGAAAGCGGCGGTGGCTCAGAAGCCTGACCATGATCGTCCCAGTGGTGAACAGCTGGAGCGCGGCGCTGACGCAGTACCAAGCCGTAGAAATGTTGAAGTATAGTGGGATATTGACGGGCCCTCCGTGTACCACTTGAAGTCCGCAACTCGTAACCGATACCGCAACGGTGAGGCCTGATGGTCCAGTTATTGACAAGCAGCGAGTGCAAAGATGATACATCGTACCTGCGAGACAGACCCAGAGGATAATTGGGAGGACAAGAAACGCGTGGAATCTATCAAAGAGCATGATGGTTCGATATACCTGCAAGATTCAGTCAGCTACGGAGCGAAGGTTAGGGACGTCAATGGAAGTACTCGCCATCAATCCATCACTCAACACAAACTGCACGTTCGACAGGACCATGTTCGCAGCTGTCACCGGAGCGCATAGCTGTGCATTTGTTGCCTCTGATGTGTTTGCTGGAGCTTCAATAAGGGTAGCCTCGAGGACCCAAGCGCTCGTAAGGTAATTGCCGAAGGTCAAAACGAACATTACGATGGTGAAGGCAAGGATGAGTCGGTGGCTGCCTTGAAAGGCCCTGCCATCGCAAAGGTGATACCATGTCAAGATAGTCATGACCACGTATAGACCTGCGGGCGACGTGTAAGGAGGTTGCGGATACCGATTGTAAGTCTCTTGACCGTATGAAAACGTCACAGTGACGAGCGAGGCAAAGCCATAACGGAGAAAGTCGAGCATCATAGCCTGAGACGACATGGCGAGCTCCGTCGAAAGCGCGCTGCAGACCGGAAACCAAGACGACGATAAGTGGGAGGGAAGGATGGCCTAACACGCAAGCGATATAAGGACCAGCTATGTTTTACGGCATAAACCTTCGCCCGGGTACCACGGGGTCTTATCGTCTTTTGGCTGTGGGTCGATGATGATACCGTGCCATGCCTCTGTCGCTAAGCATGACATTGACACAGGGCGCACACCCTGCGCGCTATCTCGGAGGAAGCTCGTGCGAAGATCCGGAACAGCACTGATCATAAGGAAGAGCACAAAAGGTCAGCCGCGCGGGTTGCGAGGATCATGATGCAGTGCCAGGCGATCCCCAGGGTCGATGCAAGAGGCAAGAGTGAGCGTCCGTAGGCGCCGGGCAGGAACGCGATCACGTGTGAAGCGAAGAAAGATCATGTCCTGCCTCGTGCTATCTCTACTAGCACATATACGTTCGCGATGATGAGAGCAAGCAAGAATAGCCACCCGAGCGCTTGTGAAAGCAATCCGTTCGCGAAATTGACCCTCTCACTCTCCTGACCCTCCCCATCACTCAGTGAAGGTACCGCCCCAGATGACACTGCCCCCTGTGGCCCCTGCACTGCCCTCCGAACACCCATAACCTCCTTACTGCTCGTAAGAACTAGCAGCGGTAGGCATACGAATGGAAGGCAAAACGCAAGGACGACCTGGCTCCCGACGAGGAGGCCATCCACGCCACGCTGGCCTTGAACAGCGGCGACGACCATTCCTGGCACGAGCGCGACTGCCCGGGTGAGGATGCGACGGAGGACTGGGGGCGCGGACCACCGCACGAAGCCATCCGCAACGACCTGTCCTGCCAGCGTCCCGACGAGTGCGGCGGACTGGCCGGCGAAGAGGAAGGACACCGCGAAGAGCGTAGCGGCAGCTAAAAATGATTCAGTTGAAGAATAAGAGCGAAGGTGAGAAGAAGATAACTTACCTTGCCCGATTGTACGAGCGATCAAGTGGTATGCATCGAACAGACTTGCCGCTTGTCCACTCGGCCCTGCAGCACTGTAGTAAAACACCGCACTTGCGAGAATGAGGATACTGGTAGCAGGTGAGTGATGGCCAAGCAGGGACCATAGTATACCACTTACAAAGAGTTGATCACGACAGCAAATCCCAGCAGGGAGACGACCATGTCAACGATTGCATGACCCAGGTGTGCGGTCACATTCGCTAGAGACCTGTTCTCGTGATCCCGGTGCGAATCGGCCGCTGTTCCAGTCCCATCGGCCTTTCGGGGAAGGAGTGCTTGCTTGATGGTCACAACAAAGTCGGCGAACGCTGCACGGAAGACGGATGAGGGTTCGCCGGCAGGGCCGGAGCACGTCGGCATCAGCAGCTCGGGCTTTGGTTTTGCAGATAGTCGGTCCTGAGCGGCCAAAGCCGAGCCGAGGAAGAGTGAGTGGGGCATGACGGTGGCCCCAACAATCCCGACCGCTGCGACCAAATCAGTACCGTGAGCAATACGATGACAGCAAAAACACTAACAGACATAGAGCCCGTTGTTCTGCACAATGTACTTGCTTGGCAGGAACCCCTCAAACACATCTCCCCAGTGGGGATGTACACGACCCACGATGATAGCCATGCAGATGAGCACCGCGAGGACGATCCCTCCAACGAAGTACTCGAACATCCGGACGGGTCGCCCACGTAGCGGGTCGCCCACGAGTAAAAGTAGGAAGACATCCGCCGAGGTGAGAAGTACGCCTCCCCATAGCGGCAATGACGGGAACAAGAGGGTCAGAGCGATGCCTGAGCCTAGGACTTCTGCCAAGTCTGTCGCGATGATGGCCGCTTCTGATATCAGGTAGAGGGGGTAGAGTGTAAGCCATCGTGTTAATCTAGGACGCTGACCACGAGTATGTAAGAGGAGACGGATATTTGTGGCTAAGTCTGGAGCGCGTCTCAGAGCAGATCACGGACGAGTAGGATGGAGCCTCACCGAGCCCTGTTACGATACCGAGCTTGCTAGCAAGGACCTGCCAATATATGGCGAGGATACCGGAGAGTAAAACGATGAAGAGGAGCCGGTAGCCGAACTGAGAACCCGCCTGGAGGTCAACACTCCAATTGCCTCTGGACGGTCAAGATCAGGCGGCGAAGACAACAACGCAGGGGAGTATTACTCACGGGTCAAAGTATGCCACGGCACAGACTAAGCCCACACCGGTGTGCTTCGTGATATGTGAGACAAACACGCGCCCGGCAGACCTCAGCCGGCGGACAAATGCGTGCTGGGACGAGGGCGGGTGACGAAGAGTCGACACGGTCTCGGCTACAGGCATAGGCGAGGAGACATGGTCTGATATAGCAGATAGTGATCGAGTGTTACGTTGTCTGGACTCAAGTTGGATGTTCATGCTCGCGGCCGCGCGGGGAGGGATGGTGGGGGGAAAGCGGTGCTAACGACCGCGTCGGAGATGAGCTAAAGGCAGTTGGCGGCGTCCTCGGCGATCTCGGCGGGGTGATTTCGACAAGTGAGATCGAGGTCCGGAACGTCAGAAATCGTCATGAAGGCGTCGGTCAAAGAAACGTGATGGACGGGGATGACATGGACGAGATCCACGTTCGAGCCTTGCGCTTGTTCTTCCGAATCTTCGTGGCCTCGAGATCATAGTCTGTTCTCTCAACCCTCACGCGCTCACCACCGGTTCAGAGCCAACAATTAATTCAACACATCCACCACCTGCAACCATTGCTCCTTCGTATTCGTGTTCACGAGCCACCCCTCATCTGCGCACCGAATCATCCCTTGGCCCTCCTTCATGCCCTCCCCGCCCGTCTGATCTTTCCATATGCCTTTCGCTGCCGCGCAGGGGCCTGTCTTCCCTCCGCTCTCAACGTTTTGACGGAGGCGCTGGAGTGCGGATGGCTCCCATATGGCCATGAACGGCTCAGGCGCGCCGTCGGACGCGTGCATGTACGTCGTCACCGGTGATCCAACGGTGGTCTGGTGAGCGACGAGGAGGGCCGAAAGCGCGGCACTCGTGACGAGTGGAAAGTCGATGGCAAGTACGAGGAACGTCGTGTTGGGTAGCGTGGCATGGGCAGCGAGCAAGCCGGCCGCAGGACCGATATCTCGTCCAGGAGTGTCGAAGATCAAACGAGTCCCGTCTGAAGGCCAGTCACTGCCCAGCCGTGCCCGTATACGCTCCAACTGAGCGTCATCTCGAACAGATATGACCACTTTGGAGCACACAGAGGACAGTACCCCGAGATTGCGCTCCAGAAGTGTCTGCGCCCTGGCCGGTATCTCGAGTAAGGCCTTGTCGCTGCCCATCCGGGACGACATGCCGCCGAGGAGGAGGAGGCCAGCAATTTCGCTCATGTTTCCTCGACACACGGCAGAGTCACGGCGGACCTCAAAGGAGTTCATCATCAGGACAGATGTCGGGTCTACTTGGACTCGGTGACGTCACAGATGACATCTGGATTACCAGCACACACCTTTTCATCTCCCTTCATCCACCGATTCTGCCCTGATGCCATGCTCGTTCGACGAGGCACTCTCTCGGGTTCTTGGTCTCGCAAGTTCGCATGGTCCCACCCCATCCCAACGCATTCGCGTCCACAATGCCATGCATCGGATTAACCAGGTGGACATACTTGCTGGGTGTCTCATCCCGGCGTTTGATAATTCTGCCATGGATGGGTTCTGCGTCTCATCGTCGTACTGCTCATTGGCTTCGCCGGACAATCCTGTTGATCTCATGGTCACGGGAAGTATTGCTGCGGGAGACGTACCCATCGAGTTCAACCAAGACATGGCAGAAGATACGTGCTACGAGATCATGACTGGAGCACCGTTCCCTAGTCCTGCGTGCATTATACCAGCATCTTCCCCGCGGAAACTCGACGCATGCGTTCGTATAGAGCACGTCGAGGTTATCGAAGGCTCTGCCAGCAACCCAATTCGTGTCCGGCTCACCCAACCAGTACGCCCCAATCAAGAACGAAGATCAGCGGGCGAAGACTACATGATTGGTGATCTGGTAGTCGCTGCCGGCACAGCCATAGAGCCGCAACATATACTCGGCCTCACCACTCTCGGAATCTCACATATCGACGTGAGGCGGCCCATCTCGGTTGCAGTCATCACAACAGGCAAAGAGCTCGAGGATGTTACCGATGAAGACACTCCAACCTATGGCGGGCTGCCGACCGGAAACGAGCAAGCGTCTCGTGCGATGGTCTTCAACTCAAACGGTCCATACCTCCATGCCGCACTTTCCACATGGGGCTGCGAGGTCACAACCTTCGCCTCGGTCGGCGACGCACCGGAATATTTTGCCCACGCAGTACATGCAGCTCTGGCAGCCGGTGCGGAGGCGATCATGACCACCGGAGGTGTTTCGAAGGGGAAGCATGACTACGTTCGCACCGTGCTGCGTGGGCTTGGCGCACAGATAGCTGTTGAGGGTGTCCGGATGCGCCCAGGTGGGCCAGTTTGCGTGGCCGAGCTCCCGCCACGGCGTCCAGAGGGCCAGCGATCGGTCGCTCTATTCGCCCTGCCTGGCAATCCTAGCGCCGCAGCGCTGTGTGCACGAGTCCTCGCAAAACCCTACCTCCAACAACGCATGGGAAGGGCAGCCGAGAAATGCATGTATGCCAGACTGCGCTCGGACCCATTCCCAGCATCGGCTGCGTCGGCGTGCTCAGCCTCAGAAGCGCTTCCCTCGGCAGAGGCAACTGTGCTGCTGACATCCGTACCAGCCAGGAGATTCATACCCGCATTCTTGGCATGGACTAAGGCTGGGCCAGAGCTGGCTTTGAGGAGAGCGGCTGGGGGGTTGGTGAGCGGGCTTACCCGAGCCGATGTTTGGACAGAGGTGATAGAGGGTGAAGATTTGAAGGAAGGATCTTGGGTCAGGTGTCTGCTTGTGTGAGGGACGTGTCCGCTGAGAATACGCTCTGTCGGATATTTAACTTGTCAAACTACCAATTCATTCGAGTGCTTCGCCTCAACTGCATCCGTGTCTTGCACTTTGCCTCCATGATGACACTGTTCTATCTTCCACATACACCTCTGATAACCATGGCATATATGATCGTGTTCCAAACGTGCAGAGTGAACCCAAGCGACTCGTTCTCTCAGCCACCCAGTCATCAGCGGCCCAACGTTGCACCGTCTTACCATCTGCATTGCGTCACCAGCCAGTTCTTCGAGTGCCACGACCCCAAACCTGAGCCGAGAACCTATTTCTATCCTGTTCCAGCATTGCGTTAGACAAGCGTCGAGCACTATGCCGGGCGGAATCCCTCGTGTGCAGATCCCGCACGAGCACGATGCGGTCGAGACGCGGGACAGCATCAAGGACGTGTGGGGACCGTGAACGGGATATAACGCGCGTCAGGGCATAGAGTGGCCTGTTCGAGTCGACCAGCACACGTCCACCGAGCCCGACAAGTGGGTGCAGAGCGCATGTGTGATGTGAGTACTCCCGCACCCTCAACGCTTCGAACCTGAACTCATGCGAGTGCTTACCCTCAGGTGCTCCAATGGATGTGGCATGGACATAGGTGTGAAGAATGGGAAAATCGTGGGTGTTCGCGGCCGCGAATGTGATCGGTGTGTCTTCGTCCTTTCACGCACGCTTTATGTCTCCTAATAACAGTCGGCTACTCCCAGGGTCAACAAGGGACGTCTTGGACCCAAGGGTTTGAATTCGTGGATCGTAAATCATGCCGAAGATCGACTACAACATCCAGTTCGTGCTCTCCTGCTGGTGTATAGACAGTCACTGACAACACGCTACACAGCTTATTCGAAACAAGGAGGGCAAGCTCGCGCGTGCGACATGGGACGAAGCTATGGACCTTATTGTCTGCAAATCACAAGAAACGATGGAGAAGCTGAGTCATCACGGTATGGCATTTTACACGTCTGGCCAGCTCTTCCTGGAAGAGTTCTATACGCTAGGTTGGCAATACTATTCTGTGGCTGCAATGATAAGTTAATGTATGCCGCTCAAGCAACTATCGGCAAGGCGGGGATCGGATCGCTGCACATGGACGGCAACACAAGGCTATGCACGGCGACCGCCGCCGCGGCCATGCGTGAGTCGTTTGGATGCGACGGGCAGCCAGGATCGTACACGGATATCGACCACTGTGATTGGTAGGCTTCATGCTTGTGTCGACTCCGGTGGAGAGAGCTCTCAACGTCGCTACAGTATCTTCATTGTGGGACACAACATCGCTGCCACTCAGACTGTACTCTGGACTCGGATGCTCGACCGGCTCGCTGGTCCCGATCCCCCCAAGATTGTGGTCATGGATCCCCGGTCGACGTCTACCGCCCAGGCAGCAACCGTTCACATCGCTCCGAGCATTGGCACGAACGTGGCCGTGCTTAACGGCTTGCTTCGACTGCTGCTAGAGGAGGTGGATGGCGCCGTGGATGAAGATTACGTGCGCAAGCACACTGTCGGAGTAGGACTTCTTTGGTTGGCGCTTGCTTAGCCCACGTCAGCTTACAGTACCCTCAGATACAAGACCTGCGAAACATTGTCAAGGACTACACTCCTGAATATGTTGAAGAGCTCAGTCGCGTACCAGCTGCGACACTCCGGACAGCCGCAGAGGTGATCGGAAAGGCTAAGCGTCTGCTGAGCACCGCACTCCAGGGTGTGTATCAGAGCAACCAAGCTACAGCGGCAGCCTGCCAGATCAACAGTGAGTGTGGCCCACTCCATACGCACGACATGCGCTGATTACATCCAGACATCAATCTCATTCGTGGAAAGATCGGCAAGGAAGGTTCAGGTATCTACCAGATGAATGGACAGCCAACGGCACAGAACAATCGGGAGACTGGTTGCGACGGCGAGTTCCCCGGGTTCCGAAACCATCAGAATCCGCAGCATATGGCGGACCTCGCTGAACACTGGAACATTGACGTGGACAAACTGCCCCACTGGGCTCTCCCGACCCCCGTCATGAACCTGCTCCAGCATATTGAGGCAGGGACTGTGCAGTTCCTCTGGATCAGCGGGACGAACCCCGCTGTGTCTTTACCCGAGATTGACCGCGTACGACGACTGCTCACGAAGAAGGATCTGTTCGTCATCGCTCAAGACATCTTCCCAACGGAAACCACTGAGCTCGCGGATGTGGTGCTTCCAGCTGCTATGTGGGCCGAGAAGACAGGATGCTTCGTGAGTACAGACCTTCTATCCTCTCCTATGTCCATGGCTAAACACTCAGTAGACCAACGTGGATCGTACTGTTCACATTTCGCATCAGGCGATAGATCCACCAGGGGAATGTCGGAGCGATCTGGGTCAGTTTCCGCGGATGTGTTCGTCTGCCGGTTATACTAAAGTCAGGAACGCAGACATCTGGTTGGATTACGCCAAGCGGATGGACTTCCGCGACAAGGATGAGAACCCTTTGATTCACTGGAAGAATCCCGAATCTGCATTCGAGCACTGGAAAAAGAGCACTGCCGGCCGACCCTGCGACTATACTGGCATGTCTTACGATCTTTTGTCTCAAGATTCCGGGATCCAATGGGTATGTTTCTTTGACATGAGGCGACGGAGTACAGGCCGCTAACATATGGCTCTAGCCATGCAATGAGAGTGCGCCGCAAGGCACAGAACGGCTCTATGTTGACGGCCACTTCCCGACCGAGGAACCGTACACAGAGGTTCGTGGCTAGCGAACGATGGCCAGCCGTCTGACACTAACATGGCTGAAGAGTTACGGGCACGACCTGGAGACAGGAACCCCGCTGTCAGCAGCACAGTATAAAACACTCAACCCGAATGGCCGTGCTATCATCAAGGCTGCCCACTACCGGCCACCCGAGGAAATGCCGGATGACGAGTGACTGGCGCCACTTTTCGATGTGAAAACCGGTCTTAATGCTGCTCGTAGGTATCCCTTCAGGTTATCTACCGGTCGACGAGTCTACCACGTGGGTCTATTTTTCACCGTCGTAGCATTCTGTTGACCCTTCTTTCAGTTTCACACCCGAAGCAAGACAGGCAGGTCGAAACGGCTTCATGATGCCATGCCAGAGAACTTCGTTCAACTGAGTCAAGTCGATGCGGAAAAGCTGGATCTGCAGGACGGAGACCTCGTTGACGTACGCTCACGCCGTGGAGCAGTCCGGCTGGCAGCGAAGATCGGCGAGATCGAGAATGGCCAGATATTCATTCCCTTCCATTTTGGCTCTATCGACAACAAGGGTGCGGCTGCACAGGCTGGCAACGAATTGACGAGGTGCATACGGTTTGATGTGGTAGATGTTATCTTGCGCCCTGACACACTGCAGATCAGGCTGGGATTCAATCTCTTTCCAGCCTTTCTTCAAGTCCGGCGCTGTTAAACTCGCCAAGGTCTCTCCGGAGTCTAGTTCAGACAACTCCTCTGCGGAGAAGCTCAGTGCTGCAATTCAGAACGCCGAAGCACGCGGTGCGCCCGATGATCGCCCTGTCGACATGGAGAACCGTGCCAGGCATCTTGAACCTTTCATGGGTTTGTGGGAAGCTAGTGCCGAGGAGCTCGTTGGTGTGTTCGACGAGCTCCAGACGCGGGTAGAACCGATCTACGAGATGCGTACGGGCATCAAGCTCATGTGTGACCTTGCGATGGACGCAATTCAATCCATGAAGCCATTCGTCGAAAAGTAAGAAGACGCACCACCAATGTGTGGCATCACGCTGATCAAATACCCGCAGGTATCATGCTGATGAGCTGGCGGGCAAACGGGCTTTGGTCCCTTTGCGGAGGTCGCTGTTCACGGCACGCTCTGGTCACACCTCGTTCGACGTCATCATGGATCTGGTTCGTACCCCTCTCATGTTAGCGATGTGAGAAAAGTCTGAGCATACAACCACAGCACAGTCTCACTACCATTGTCGCCAGCCTCCTCAGCCTTCTTGGCATCCTGACACCTGTCGCAGGCGCCCTGCTCGACGCGGACTTCAAGAAAGCCGTCGCACATACCATGTTCCAGCTCAACAGGATTGTGGACTGGGCAAATTACCGGGCGGCGGTCACGGCACCGCAGTCGCTGCTGGTGCCTGCAAAGAAAGAGGCTGGGGCGTGGCCATGGGAGGCGCCCGCAGGCGATGCGGTGCAAGCCGTTGGCGAGAAGATCGTCGGTACCGCAGCGGACCTCGTCCAGGCTACGACCGTAGGAGCTGCGCAAGCGAAGGCGGCCGTGAAGAACCTGGTCGGTCTGTAAAGAAGAGTACTATCTGGGAAGATGGTTGGCAAAACCGCACCTTGATGGTCAATGAAATGCAGTTTATCTTGTTGGACGATCCCGTGA
>LCTX01000682.1:1780-21526 GCA_002233555.1 Limonomyces culmigenus | reverse complement strand
CGCGGCCTGAGTCGCGTCGCTCATGGAAACGTCGACGTCGAGGCCAGCCTGGTCCGCAAGACGTGGCGCCTTGTCGCTGAGTGGCTCGGACAGGTTCCCCTTCGGGCCGTGCTTGTCGCCGGACAGGATCTGCGGCTCCGCGCCCATGGCAATCGAGCTCTCCTCGCCGTGCTTGATGATGCCCGTGCCGGTGAGCTGCCAGCCCTGCGAGAGACCCGCGCGCGAGCTCTTCGGGCCGGAGCGGACGAAGCGGCCAACCTCGGACCAGATGGCGGCGGCGAGCGCCGGGCCGCGGCCAAGACCCATGTCCTCGAAGACAACCGAGCGCTTCGAGGTGTCGAAGGCAACGCCGTCGGCGAACTCGAGGGCAGTGCGGAGCTGCTCCGAGAGCGTCAGCGCGAGTGCACGACGGAAACCGGCGAGCATGGCGGGCTTGAAGAGCGCGAGGAGGATGCCGTGGTTCGACTCCTTGATGTCAAGCTTGACGTTCTCGTTGACCGTGACCTCGACCTGATGAACGATCAGCTCAGGCATCAGAGTACCGACAGAAGATAACTCACGTTCTCGATCTTGTGGAAGCCCTTGACACGCTCGCGCTCGGCGAGGCCGTTCTCCGTGTTCGGGAGGAGGCGGACTTTGAGGTCGAACTCGAGGCCCTCAGGGGGCATAGTGAGCTCTAGGATGCCGGTAACCTCGGACGGGCCGATCGTCGCGGTCTTGTCGTGGTAGTAGAACGAAACCTCCTTGAGCGCGAGCTGCACGCCCTTGGCATGGATGTGTGTCATCGCGCCGATCGAAGTGTCGGTCTCGCCCGACGCGGCCGCGGTGATGTCGATGTCGGTGATGTTGCGGATGTACAGGTGACCAGGGGTGATCGCAAGCGTGCTGATGTCGAGGTCCTCGAGCACGAACTCGGTGGTCTCGTCCTTGTACTCGGTACTGCATGCATGTCAGGATGTGCTGTGATGTGTAGTTCAGAAAAAGGACTGACCGAGGGATGGGGACACCCTTGGTGTAGCCGAGAACACGGGGAAGGTAGACGTTGACGAGGTCCTGGTACACCCACAGGCTCTGAGTGAGCGCGGACTGGATGCCGACGCTACCAGCGGCGGAGGTCGCTTCGCCAATGTCGGTCGCAAACTTGGCGTGCGCCTTCTTGACGCGGGTGATGGCGGGGGTGTCCTGGACGCGGGCCTGGAACTCGTCGACCTGAGTCTGCAGGGTGTCGAGGTCCTTCTTCCACTTGTGGCCGACGTCGCTGTCCATGTCGCGGAGCTCGTTCCAGCGGATGCGGAGCCACTCGCTCTGGTTTTGCGCCTCGGGCGAGCGCGCGTAGCCAGGCTCCTTGAGGCTCTTGCCCGCATGCTCGAAGAACTTGTCGAACCAAGCCTTGGTGTCCGGGTCCGACTTGACGTCGGCGGCAACCGAACGCACGGCGCCGAACAGGTCGTCCAGGCTCTTGTCGCCCGAGCCGCGCTCGGCGAGGACGCGCAGACCCGAGAGCGCCTTGTGCAGGTGCTTCTCCTCAGTCGGGTCGTCGACGAAGGTGTGGATGTCCGTGCCCTGGTTCACGTCTGCGGCGGTGTCGATGGTCTTGTCGAGCCACTTTTGAGCGAGGCCGAGAATGGTCTCCATGGCGTCGCGATACTCTTCATCGGTCTGAGCACGATCGACGACCTGGAGGATCAAGATCAGCCCACCGTCATGCGTTCATCAGAAAGGTCAGACCGACCTTGTAGTACGCGTCACGAAGGCGGTCGTTGGTCGCCTGCGTGGTAGCGGTGGCCTTCTCGGTCGCCTGCTGGCCGACGCCGATCGCCTTGGAGCCGGCAACCTTGATGTTGTCCATTGTCCTCTCAAACTTGGCACGCGCGTCTGCATCCTCGTGCTCGCCCTCAGCGGAGCGCTTCGTGCCGATGGCGGTGCGGTCGCCGTCTTGGACCTCGCCCTCCATCTGGCGGAGCGCGTCCTTGACAGAGCCAGCGCTGTTTTGGACGACCTCGGCCGCGTCGGCAAGCGTGAGGCACGAGAAGGAAGCAAAGTCCGCGAAGAGGTTCGAGCCCTCGTATGTCGCGTTCGACCACACGATCTCGAGGATCTTGGTCAGCGCACGGCCGACGCGCTTGGCGTCCTTGGTGGGCGCCTCGCCGGTGGAGCCGATGGAGGAGTTGGAGATGTCGGCCTGAGCGAAGTGCCAGAGCGTCTCCTGGAGGATGTTGTCGGCTACAGGCGGACACGATCAGCAACGATCGGACAAGAGAAATCGGGTGACGCACAGTTGGATACATCACCAAGCACCTTGTAAGCGGACAAAATCTCACGGAGATCACCCGCAAGGAGCTTGCCCTGCTTGGTGAGCGTGGGGCTGCCTGCGACCGAGTCGACCACGAGGAGGTCCGAGTTGAGGAGGTTGTCGATCGCGAGCGACAGCTGCTCGTTGGACGGGAACTTGCCAGCCTGGAGGGCGGCCATTACGGTTGTAGCGCGGTCCATGACGATGAGAGTATATGGGAGTGGGGGGGTCGTAAAGAGGTGGGGGTCGTGAAAAACGCGGTCGTAAAGATGAGAGAGATCCGCTTGTGCGCACACGACGCGGCTTTATGAGAGTGACGCGTCGCCGTGCGTCATAACTGCGGCGTCATGACTTCACGAGCCTAGGCGGGATGACGATGTAGATTGGATGCAGATCTCGAGGGCCGGGAGCCGGACCTTGTTCTGCGACAGCTCCAAGATCGCGCACTGCTTTGGCGCCACACTCTCGCCAAATAAGGCAACCTGCGAGTTATGGCCGCTGCGCACGTTGAGCGGCCGCCGGCCTAGAAGATAGCACAAAGCTAGACCACACTGCGGTGACTGTCTCCGACTGCGGCGTGGGGGGAGTGCTGAAACCCGGGACAAGGTGATGGAGGAAGGAAGAGGACCGGCGGACCCGGGTCTCTTGTCAACTGCTCCGGTGCCCGAGCTCCGTCCGCTCTACCTTTCCCCGCACTCCTCGGTACCGTTCACCTTTCGTAGCTACCATGCTACGCGCTGCTGCACGCATATCTTTGCGACAACGCTGTCTAGCACATTCACGAGCGTTCTCGTCGTCAACACGTGCATCGGTGGAAGGCGGACAGGGTGCACCCGTCCCTGGACGGACGACCACGAAGCTCGGCTTCATCAGCTCTATTCTGCCCGAGGGCGAACGCATACCTGCGTACAGTGTGCTCGATGGAAGTGGAAACGTGCTTGATGGCGCGGAAATGCCCGATGTGCGTACCCAACTTCGTGGTCGAAGGGAGCACGTACTGAACGGAACATAGATCGACGAGAAGTTCGCGAGAAGAATGTGTGTGCTGTCACTCTTGACCAAGCATACACTGATAATGGCATAACGCACAGATATGAGAACATGGTCCTTCTCCCGACCATCGATAATATTCTATACAACATCCAACGTCAGGGCAAGATCTCGTTCTATGTAAGGTGATATGCTTTTCCACGTTCGTGTCGGCTGACGATTGTACAGATAACCTCCGTGAGTGAACTGTCTCAACTTGGATGCTGGATATAATCAAACCAGAAAAACGTAGTATGGTGAAGAAGCGACCATCATCGGCACCGGAGCGGCCCTCGCGGATGACGACGAGTGCGCTCTTCCTCCTCTCACTGAAGGGTGTCAGTCACTTATACTCGTCTAGGGTACTCGGTGAGGACTTTGAAGCTGCTCTAATGTATAGACATTTGATCGGTATCCAGGCCAGTATCGTGAAATGGGCGTCCTCCTATGGCGAGGTTTCGGCCTACCGTCGATCATGAACCAGTGCTTTGGCAATAAAGGCGACATGTCCACGAAAGGACGTCAGATGCCAGTGGTAGGTCACACGTCGGCTCTGACTGAACAGACCTGACATCCATTGGACGGGTAGCACTACGGGTCGCGCAAGCACCACTTCCATACCATCTCGTCGCCTCTCGGCACACAGATCCCTCAAGCCGCAGGAGTCGGCTACGCAATCAAGCGCGACCCGACCCGACGGGACAAGAACATCGCTGCCGTTTACATGGGCGAGGGCGCTGCCTCTGAAGGTCGAGCAACCCCTAGCCAAAGAAAGTGCCCAGAACTAAATGCCCCTCAGGCGACTTCCACGCAGGCATGCTCCTCTCCTCAACGATCCCCACGCCCACGCTCTTCCTCGTACGCAACAACGGCTTCGCAATCTCCACGCCCGCCGCCGAGCAGTACGGCAACGCCGACGGTATCGTCGCGCGCGGGCCGGGCTACGGGCTCCCGTCGATCCGGGTGGACGGGAACGACGTGCTGGCCGTGCTGGGCGCGACGCGTGCCGCACGCAAGCTGTGCCTGGAGACGGGCCGCGGCGTACTGCTCGAGGCGATGACGTACCGCGTCGGCCACCACTCGACGAGCGACGACTCGTTCGCGTACCGCCCGCGGCAGGAGGTCGAGGCGCGCAAGCGGCTCGATGACCCGATCGGGCGCTTCCGCGAGTTCCTGTTCGCGCGGAAGTGGTGGGACGAGGCAGAGGAGGAGGAGCTCAAGACGCGCTTGAAGAAGGATGTCATTCAGGCGTACCGTGAGGCGGAGACACTCCTGCGGCACCCGCTCAAGGGGATGTTTGAGGACGTCTATGCGGAAGAGCCGTGGAATCTGGTGATCACACTCCTCCTCTAGACTGTGGTAGCGAACTGACACACTCAATAGAGGGAGCAGAGGGAGGAGCTCTCGGGTTTGCTGAAGAAGTACGGTCAAGACTGGGAGCCATGGAGGGAAGAATTGAAGAAGTTCGAAGGGGGTGGCAAAGAGTTGATAGACTCGACAAAGTAGCCATGTTATGTACATCATGTGCAGGTTTCATAACCGTGTCCCACCATCGGCTGAGAGTGATAAAAATATATTCCATTGATATGCAAGCAAACGTTGGTATACATGGCAGATGCGTCAATCAGTCATACACAGGGTCACCGGCGAATCGAGAGAAAGAGCTCAGAGGCCAGCCGCCGTCAAGAGCTTGGCAAAGTTGGGCGTGCCGAGGCCGGTGACGGGGTCCCAGCCGGCCTTGGCGCTGAAGCCGTTGGTGCTGCAGCCTGGGTTGGAGCCGGTGGTGATGTCGTTGAGCGCGGACGCGGCGGTCGAGTACAGCCACGGGTTGAGGAAGCCGAGCGCGGGCTTGCCGGCCGCGATCAGGCGGTCGTTGATCAGCCCGATCACGGACGCGAAGATCGGGGACGCGCAGGACGTGCCCGCGACCGCGCCGTTCTGGCCGCCCGAGAAGATGTACACGTCGTTGCCGTACGCGGCGACGTCGGGGTAGCCGCGGCCGGTCGCGTTGTACTTGCCCGAGTAGGTGCTGCCGAGGCTCGTGATGTACGACTTGACCTGCGTGGACTGGTACGACGGGACGCCGAAGTAGTTCGAGAAGCCGCCGGCCGAGAGGCCGGCCGCGGTCTCCGGGTAGCTCTGAGTCGCGCCGACCGAGGTGAGGCTAGGAGCAGGGGTCAGATCGGGTGCGTCGCGAGCATGGCAGGAGGATGCTTACTAGGGGCAGCCGGAGGGGAAGGTCGGCACAAACTTAGAGCAGCTCGCCGACTGCGACCCGGAGACACCGCCGTCGCCCGAGGCGAAGAGGACGGAGACGCCCTTGGCGCCGACGGCCGCGTACGCGTTGCAGAGCTTGGTGGCGAGCGCGCGCGAGATCGTGTTCTCGTTCTGGCCGTACGAGGTCGTGAGGACGTAGGTGACCGGGGTCTGCTCCGACACAAAGTTGACGGTGTCGAGGAAGCCCTCGAGCCCGCCGTCCTGGTAGTTGTCGCCGACGGAGAGGAAGTAGACGGGGACGCCGGTCGCGACGCCGACGGTGTACTGCACGTCCAGGTTCGCCTCGACGCCGGCCTGGCTCGCACCCTGCGGGTTCGAGCCGCCGTCGATCGTCTCGAGCTTGAAGGTCGTCGAGGACGATATGTCCGTGCGGTACTTCGCGAGGAAGCTCTT
Organism: Limonomyces culmigenus; assembly: GCA_002233555.1. NCBI lineage: Eukaryota > Fungi > Basidiomycota > Agaricomycetes > Corticiales > Corticiaceae > Limonomyces > Limonomyces culmigenus. The sequence goes on along the minus strand of LCTX01000682.1, from coordinate 15,534 downwards.
CAGGTCCGCGGACTGCGCGTACTGGTCGATGTAGCCGCCGACGGTGATCGAGTTCTTCGTGCCCGAGGTCGCGGGCGTGGTCGGGATGCCGTAGATGGCCTGGAGGCAGGCCGGGGTGATCTGCGTGCCGCAAGAGCTCGGCACGGTCGCCTTCGCCGCGAGCGGGACGGGCATCGAGACGGTCGCCTTGCCCGCGTGCGGGTTCGAGAAGCTGATCATCGGGTGCGCGAGCTCGATGTGCTGCTTGAGGTTCGCCGGGATCGAGTACGCGAGCGTCCGGATCTCCTCCTTGCCGGTGTCGAGGTGCTGGAAGTTCCAGAACTCGGCGTCGAAGAGCTCGGCCGCCTTGCTGACGGTGGTCGAGAAGCCGAGCCAGTCGCCCTGGCCGACGAGCGTCTGGGCCTCGATGCCGTTGGACGAGAGCCACGACTTGACGGCGGAGACGCTGTCGTCCGAGGGCGCCATGTAGCTCTTGACCTGGACAAGGGGGCGTCAGCATGTGCTCAAACGCATCAAACAGGATGCCTTACCTGCTCAGAGTTCAGGTGCTTGCCGTAGTTGGCCGACTTGGGGTCGGAGACGTCGAGGAGGACCTTCTCGAGGCCGGCAAAGTTCTTGCTCGGGAGCGCGATGCGCATGTTGATCTTGGCGGACGGCGCGGCGGAGCCGGTGCTGACCCAGCCCTCGGGCACGCCCTCGCGGGACTCGTGTGCGACGAGGTTAGACTGCGTTGGCTTGGCGGCGGCGACGGCCGCGAGGGCGAGGACGAGGGTGAAGGCGGAGACCATGGTGGGAGTGCGGGCCGGTGAGGGGGATAAGAGACTGCCGTGCCCGCCGTCGCGCCTTTTATCCGCTGGAGGTCGAAAGGGCTGAACGCGCGATCTGGCGACTATCGCAGCCACCGCATGTGTAGCGAAGGGCTTGCACGGATGGCCCGCGGAGACGAACCGCCGGAAGGCCTCAGATCGTGCGGGGAAGGCGTATTTTTAGCACACGCTACTCTGGAGATCGCGCTTCTCGGGCAGATGTTGGCAGCTCGAAGCGAGTAGAAGGCGGTTGGTCTGGAACAGAATGCAGACTGTGCGCGGGCCACATGGAGATGCAATGCGGCGGCCGATGGGTCTTGGCGAGATACCGTGTGACGAGATGGGACTCGTCTCGCTGCTAACCGAGTCCTGTGATCCTGCACACAGTCAAGATAAGATTTGAGGCAGTGACACTCACCAATGCTCGATTACCGGCTACTCTCCTATCAGTATCAGCAGGACCGTGCGGATGCACATCGAATCACAGGGACCAGCTCCTGGCTCGGACTGCGGGCATGGTGGATGGTGCCATAGCTGTAAACTGCAGCGATAAGCAGCATGGGTTCAAAATATGCTGGCACGAGAAACACCAGCGGATGCACTCGCGCTCGTGTGATCGTGTCGCTCATGACTCGTGAGTCGGGCACAGCAGATCCGGTTACTGATGACCCCCGTATGTTGTTGACAAGAATGCTGATGCTACATTGTATGAGTAAAGAAGAGAGTTGGGCGATCGACAGCAACCTGAAACACTATCAGCATCTACGAGGAGAGCAGAGAGGGCTTCACGAACTCCGATAGTGATTCACGAACACCAATCACTTCTTCGCGAGTGCAGCCTCCTTAATGAGCGACTCATCGAAGGGGTCTCCAATCTCTGATCGCGTGTGAGGGTCAGAAAGCCGATCGGAGGAGGGATGGTATGCACACCGACCTCGGCGGAGTGTCTCAGCGAGCTTGACGTCCACCAGCTCCTCGCGCTCCTTCTTGCCCTCGCCGCCCCAGAGCGCAGAGCCGTGGCTCTCCTCGCGCCGCCGGCTCTTCGCATCGCGTGAGAACTGCGGGCCGTGCGCGCCGCTGGGCGGGCCCCGGCGCTTGTTGCTGCTGCTGGCGGCGGCGGGCGCGCGGATCTCCTCGGTTTCTTCGGGCGCGGGCGAGCCCGAGTCCAGGGAGGATACGGGTGACGTCGGCTCGTACTCGTTGTCCATGGCGGGGCGGAGGAAAGGCGGAGTGTGGCGGACGGGTGCCGACGCCGCTGGTTTCGCGCGTTGTCGCGCGTCATGTGTACCCTTGCTCGTTCTCTCCCTCCGCTCCGACCGTCGTTTGTACGCTAGAGCTTGCACGTCGCAACTAGACTACCCGCTTCGATCTACAATATGCAGGGTGCTTCGGTTGTCCGGAAGATGCGGATACTCGCGCTGCCTCTCACGGCGAAGACGGCGACACGCGACGCGCTCACCTATCACCACTTTATCACGCGCGAGCCCAGCCAGGAGGCGCAGAACAGCTATATTGGCAAGGCCAAGGCCAAGGTCGGGAGCACTTGGGCAGATTGGGGCAAGGCGGATGGGGGATGGAAGGTGAGCCCACGTTCTGTTTCTCCGTCGCCAGCGAGTGGCTGCTCCTGTTTTGTCGCTGATGAGTGCTGACCTTTTCTAGCTCAAGGTCTTCACATACGGCGAGAAGCTCGTCGATCGTGTGGACTATGAGGAGCTCGCCCTCTCCGGATTGGATCCAGCACTGGGCCCGAAGGTCACAAAGTTCGGCAAGCCAGCTACGAATGTAGAAGAGAAGGCAGAACAGCCAGCTTCAACCCCGAAGCCCAACTCGGACACCTCCCCTGTACGGACTGTGCTCCCCAACTACCGCTAACGACATGCTGACGGCTCACAGATCGCGCTGATACACCCCGCGTTCTACTCCGCAGACTCGCCCGTCAACAACATCCACAAGCTCCTGGAGTCCCGAGCACCCAAACATAAACGGGGCTTTTATACATGGGCGATCATCGCGCCTCTGACTGCCCCCTTTGCCATCCTGCGTGTGTCGTTTGTTTCTTGTTGATGTTATACGCTCACACGACCTCTTACAGCCGTCATCCCTAACCTGCCGTTCTTCTTCTGGTGAGTACCTCGTGGAGCCGTGTCGATGAGACGCTGACGAGGCACTCACAGTGTATGGCGTGCCTGGACCCACTGGCGCGCCTACCGGGCGTCGGACTACCTGCTCTCGCTCCTCGACCGCAAAGCGATCGCCTCGGAGGAGAACTCGGCGCTCGACGCGATCTACAAGCGCCACAGCCCGACGCACACCGTCCCGAGCTCGAGCTCCGTCGCGTCCGCGCCGTCGACACCGGAGGAAACCAAGCCGCTCCTCGAGCTGACCCGCGGGGAGCCGGTACTGCTCACGAAGGCGGCGGTCCCAGAGATCCTGGAGCTCTTCCAGCTCCCGCAGGACGCGGGGACGGAGATGTACCGGGCGATTGAGCAGGCAAGACAGAGGACGAGCCCGAAGGAGTGAATGCTATAGATGTATGTACTGTTGCTGCATAATGGGTATTCGGATACTGCCTCAGGATGACGAAGCTGCTGTGCTCGACTCGATGTCTTTGTGATGAGGCAAGGACGAATCCATCCAATGAATAGAGTGGATTCCCAAAGGTTCGCCAGAAACACATAGACTGTCCACGAATCCGTATCGTACAACACACACACTCGCATCCATCTATCCCTCGAGCCATCCTGCCTATCGCCCACCAAGCTCGAGCCTCCACGGCCCCGCGCGCAAGAACTCGACGCTCGCGAGCGGCTCGGGCCGGGGCTTGCGCGGGCTCGCGGGCTCCTCGTCCTTCTCCTCGAGCTCGAGCATCTTGGGGGGCTCGGGCGCGACGAGGGTGGCGCTCCCGCGCGCGTCGTCGTCGTCGGACGAGGCCGAGCCCGGCGCGCCGGCGGCGCAGCACAGGCACGTGAGCAGGCTCAGGCGCGGACGGACTGTGCGGCCTCTGCGGTTGTGTCAGTCCCATCGCTGCCGACGGCCAGAAGGGACGGGGGCAAGCGCACCGCGTGCTCGGGAGGTACGACAGCCACGCCTCGTGCAGCCGCTCGTCCTCGCCCGCACCCGCGCCCGCAGTTCGCCGGCGCGCGCCGCCGAGGCTGACGCTCCGCCGGCGTGCAAAGTACGTGTTCCCGATCCCCGCGTCCGCGCAGTGGCGCGAGACGAGGTCGAGGCGCGCGGGCGGCGCCGCGAGCAGCGCGGCCTCGGCGTCCGCGAGCGCCGCGAGCGCGTTGTAAGAGTGCGCGCCGAGCGCGAAGACGAGGGATTCGCCTCGCGCGTCCGTGCGTGGGACCGGGTGCGTGAAGAGAGGGGTTGCGGAGATCGTGGTATATGCCAGGCCGAGGCGGTCGTGCGTGTCCTCCAGTCTGCAAGTTGGATGAGTTGAATGAAGGGATCGGGCGGAGGAGGCTTACTTACAGGTCGAGCACGTCGTGGAAATTGCCCTGCGAATGGCTGCGGTACACGAACAGCCTCACATGCGCCCCCGCCGCCGCGCGGAGGAGGCCCGCGCCGTCCTTGGCAAGCGTGTGGCCGGCCGGGCCGTCCGCCCAGAGCACGACGTCCGCGCCGCGCAGCACGTCGCCCGCGTCGCCGAGCCGCGGCCGCACCGCCGCCTCCCACCGCCGCGTGTCGGCCAGCGCGGGGATCGCGGCGCGCAGTGCACGCGCGTCCGCTGCGCGCGCGACGAGCAGGCGCAGCGCGTGCCCCGCGCGCAGGAGCGCGGCGATGAAGAGCGCGAGGTATGGCGGGACGCCGTCGACCGGGGTCGCGGACCAGGTGTTCGCCAGCACGATCGTCCGTGCCATCGGCGGGCGGGGGCGGGGCGGGGCGGGGGCGACAACGACAACGACAACCACAGCGATGTCTCACTTGACATGCTCGTACTTAGACCGGATCGCCATCTTTCGAAGGCGCAGCGCAGGCGGCGGGGCGCGTCCGGAAGAGGACGCTTGTGCGCTCGCGGCCCGCGGGCCGATGTTCGTCTCGCCCGCGGGCTGGGCGCACGTTCCGGCCAGCCCGCGTGCGTGTGCCACGGCTTCACTCCTTCATCCGGCTGCTGCTTGGGAGGCAGCTGAGCTCGACACGAGCCAGTCTATTACACGCCGCGATCGCCGGCGGGAGAAGGCACGCAGTGTGGGAACGCAATGGGCGGCGGACGCGAAGAGAGCAGCCGCCGGCCTGCTCTCTCCTTCCTTCCACCACCCTCTGTGTCGATCGCGAGCGTTCTCGCGACGTCGATCATGACGGATGGGCGACATCGAAGATGCAGATTGCGCTGACTCCTCGTCCTCTCCGGCCGTCACTCGCATCTGGGCAGTCGTTCAATCGCGATGGGCGGGCGGGTTTGACGCAGTATTGCAGTCAATCAGGGCCGTGGTAGTGTGTCAAACACGCCGCACACGCGCATGGTATCGTGTCATCAGCCGCGATTCATCGTTGAAGATCATACATCTCTGGAATTATTGGTAGCTAACAGGTCCACACGTCTTCCAGTGCAGACATCCCCAAATATCCACGCTAGCTTGCCTGTCTGCTTTCTGGATCCTCTGGTCGCTCCATGGTATGTTCATAGAGCGTATCCAACGACTTGATCTGCTCATGTGCTTCGGCAGCTGGTGCCACTTCGCTCACCAAGGCACGACTGACGAAATCCACTGGTCGCCACGCAGACTAAGCTGGTGCACACTCCGCGACGTGATCATGCTCGCGTGAATGCACGCACTGCAAACACGCGAGGGGTCCAAAGGTGTACTTATGGGGTGTGCTCCACCCGACGACAGACTGACTGGCCCCACAGACACAGCCCATCCCCGCATATACCCCAATCCGGCAATATGCTTGACCTCCACCCCGGACTCATCTCCTTCATTTGCGAAAACAAGGCGGCCACTGTGGCGTGACAGTCTCAGACCTCCGCCAGTTGTGGTTGCGGCTCGCGACGGGTTCTTGTGTCCTGCAGGCCAAAGGGGCGCAGACATTAGACACCGCTATATGATCCGCTCGCGTTGCACGGTGCCCCACACAATCACAATCCTCCCCCATGCTCTCCGACCCGTTCAACTTCAACGTCGCGGCTGGGCTCTTTGCGCCTTGGTCTGTTGATGCCTCTTTGGACCCACAACCACCCACGCCTGGCAAGGATGACCCGCTGTTCTTGCTAAGGCCCGTGCATGAATACGATGCGGTCAAGACACCGCACTGGATCGTGCCGTCCCCGATATCCTCTGCAGGCACATCCTCACCCTCCCCCTGACCCACTTTTTCGACCTCTTCGACCTACTCAAGCCCGCGGATTACCCTCCCAAGCATCGCCACCATCCTCAGCAGCCCCTCCCCGCCTGAATCTCTGAACCTCCTCTGCCTCTGGGACGGCTGCCGCACGCCCATCTCGCCCGCGACCTTCAACGCGCACATGTCCACCGCGCACCCGCGCGCCGTCGTCGACAGCACGCACACCGCGCGGCCGTGCCTGTGGGCTGGGTGCGCGCACGGCGCGCCGCTCAAGCTGCTGCGCCGGCACGTGCGCCAGCGCGCGGGCCTCGTGGAGACGCGCTGCGCCGCGTGCGGCGACTCCTTCGCGCGCCGCGACGCCGCGCTGCGCCACCGCCAGCGCGGCGGCTGCGTCGCGTGCGCGTGGTGCCGCGCAAGGTTCGCGTGCGTCGAGGATAAGGTCGCGCATGTCCGCGCGGGGTGTGCGAGGGGCGATGCGGCTAAGGTCGGCCGCCCGCCGATGATGGGCAGAAAGGTGTGAGCAGGCGGGGGTGTTTACTGTAGATCATATAGTTTGTGTTTTTGTACGAGTTGGAATGGACTTGCAGAGTACCAATGAATCGCCCGTCGCGGAACCCAGCGCTCTCTCTCCCTCTCCACATCACGACTACAGACTCGTAAGATCAGAGGTCGAGGGACTCCAGCGATGGCTGGGGTCGGAAGCTGGCATGGGCCATGTGAATCGTAGGAGACACACGGGCGGGAACTGGACAGGGTGACCCAGAAACATACACATGCTGGCAACCCTGCACAGAGCGCGTCCGCAGGCTCGTCCGAGACATCCTCCGCAGTAGATGCCGACACGCTCCGGCGGCAACGGCTGCGCGTCCGTTCCAAGTCGCATCGGAGCATTGCCCATAGCAATCCACAAAATCAGGAGACGTGCCAAGGACGAGTTCGACACCCGATTTTGAAACGAGTGGTGAGAGGCTCCTGGTGTGGGACGGGCAAGCGAGAGCAGGACAGGCAGGCATATCTCGGTCCCGAGCCACTGCGTCGGGACCGTAACCGATCGACCATGCCGGCCGATCAGTCACAGAAAGACTAGGCATGCTCAGGGCTGCAGGAGGGTTGCAGCTCGAGATGAGCGTAGGAAGAACTTCGGCGTAGATAACGCAAGAAGTGTAGCTTTCGGAGCCGTTATGTTGACGAGAGATCACCAAGAAGTGATTCGCACTGCCTGGAAGGCGGGTCTCAGAGGTGTGATAGGAGGAGTGAGCAGGCGCACACATGCTCGGCGGTCGCAGTCGCGTCCGACCTCGCGCGCGTGAGCAGTTTGTGGCGCGCGACACCTCTTCTTCCTCCCGGTCACCATCGGCAACGCACGATCGCACGGTCTCGTGGCCTCGGAGGATGGTGTGGGACTTGGCTGCCGATCACCAGCACAATCCTGTGGCTATAAGGATGTGGGCGAGAGCACTCTGGAAACCAGCATCCCCTCCGTTCCTCCGCCTACACTCACTTTCTTGATCCACACTCCCTCTTTTGTCTGTTATACCTCTCACGATGAAGTCCACCATCATCGGGCTCGCTGCTCTGGCATCTCTCGTCCCCTATGTTGCTGCAGCCCCAGCCGCCGCCTACGCGCAGTGTGAGTGATTGCGATGCGTTTTGCGATGCAAGTGTGTGCTAACTGCGTTCATTCGCGTTCAGGCGGGGGTACTGGCTTTACTGGAGCCACGAGCTGTGGATCAGGCTACTCCTGCATCTACCTGAACGAGTACTACTCGCAATGTCGCCCGGGCTCGGCCCCGGGCAAGCCCGCGACCCTTCCGTACCTCGGGGGCGTGAACACGGCCGGGTATGACTTCACCGTCACCACCGACGGCTCGTTCTCCGGCTCGGGCCAGACCCCGCCCGTCGGGCAGTACCAGCACTTTGCGTCCCAGGGCGTCAACGTCTTCCGCGTGCCGTTCGCGTGGCAGCTCATGACGCCCTCGCTCGGCGGCACGCTCGACTCCGGTTTCCTCGCCAAGTACGACGCGACCATCGACGCTGCACTCACCGCGTCGACGAGCCCGTACGTTATCGTCGACCTCCACAGTACGCCTGTTCTCTCCCGCGTTTATGTACGACTGACGCGCTGACGCGGCTCGCAGACTACGCTCGCTGGAACGGCGGGATCATTGGCCAGGGCGGCCCGTCCAACGCGCAGTACGCCTCGATCTGGACGCAGCTCGCGCGGCACTGGAAGAACAACCCGAAGATCATCTTCGGAATCATGAACGAGCCGCACGACCTGAACATCCAGCAGTGGACGACCTCCGTCCAGGCGGCCGTGAATGCGATCCGCGCGGCCGGCGCGACGTCGCAGTTCATCCTCCTCCCGGGCTCGACCTACTCGTCCGCGGGCTTGCTCGCGACCGAGGCGGGGCCCTCGCTCCTCAAGGTGACGGACCCGGCCGGCGGCGTAAACAAGCTCGTGTTCGACGTGCACGTCTACCTCGACTCGGACTACTCGGGCACGCACGCCGAGTGCGTGCGCACGAACACCGACACCTTCCAGGCGCTCTACAACTGGCTGAAGGCCAACAACCGCCAGGCGCTCCTGTCCGAGACCGGCGGCGGCAACACCCAGAGCTGCTACACCGACCTCAAGACCGAGCTCGCGTTCATCAAGTCACACAGCGACCACCTCGTCGGCTTCACCGCATGGTCCGCCGGCGCGTTCGACACCTCGTACACCCTCACCCTCACGCCCAACGCCGACGGGTCTGACCAACCGCTCTTCAACAACGCCGTCAAGCCCAACCTTCCATGAGCAGCTTCAAAAGTTTGAGATCTTGTGCGGAACTAATTTATAAGCCAGCTTGCATACACTGTTCATTACCATTCCCCTCAATAATTTATCTCTGTATCCAGCACGAGGAGAGGTGGGGACCGTGCAGTCCGTGCTGAGTAAGGACTCCGACTCCGAACGCTGGATCATCGATCACTAGCATCTCAACACACGGGGAGCATGCTCTGTCGGCCGAAACGTGTACCTCCTTGGGGAACAGAGTGTCGAGCAATGATGCGCTCTCAAGTTGGCGCAGCTTCCGCAGTTGAAGACTGTATGTCTTTTCTATCACATGAAACGTGCGCAAGTGGGGGCGAAGGCTAAATCAGGCGACCATATATTCTGTTTCAAATAATTGCTGCTACGGTCTGGAGAGATGAATGGGAGTGGAAATGTCGCCATGGAGAAATCGGTTCGCGATCACATGGGCGCGAACTGCCCTCTCTCTTTCACCACACGCGCCTCGCGACGGCCAGTTGTGTTCGGCCTCAATGATGACTTCTTGACAATGCAACGAGACACATTGCGCTATAAAAACCCATCCTCAGCTCATCGGTCACGCATCCTCATCATCCGCACCACCCCACAAGTAAGTCCTCTCCACAAAGCCTCATCAGCGCGATATCGACCTCATTCTAGATCAGTCATGCTTAATCTTGTGTACATCGCCGCTCTCGCGTCCTCGGCTTCCGCACTTGCCGCGCCCCGCGCCACCGCCGTCTGGCAGCCCGCTGTGAACACGACGTGGCAGATTGTCCTTGACAGCGCTATCCAGGCGCCGTCCAAGGCGGCCATCCCCGGATCTGCGGCTGTGTTTGACATCGACATGTTCGGGAACGACGCGAAAGTTGTTTCCGCGCTCCACAGCCTCGGCAAGAAGGTCGTGTGTTACTTCAGCGCGGGCTCATACGAGCCCGGCCGCCCAGACTCGGCCCAGTTCACCGCCGCCGACAAGGGCAAGGAGCTCGATGGCTGGCCGGGAGAGTACTGGCTCAACCTGAACAGCGCGAACGTGCGCAGCATCATGACCGCGCGCATCGCGTACGCGGCCGGACAGGGCTGCGACGCGATCGACCCGGACAACGTCGATGGCTACGTACGTAGTCACGCTTGCCGCGCCACGATCACTGTACTCACTTCTTGTGCAGAACAATGTGAACGGCCTCGGCCTAACACAAGCAGACTCTATCAACTTTGTCCAGTTCCTCGCCTCGACCGCGGCCAGCCACGGACTCGCCACGGGCCTCAAGAATGCGGGCGAGATCATCCCGAGCGTGCTCAGCTCCGTGCAGTTCTCTGTGAACGAGCAGTGCGCGGCGTACAAGGAGTGCAGCACGTTCGCGGCATTCGTGACCGCAGGCAAGCCCGTGTTCCACATCGAGTACCCGGACTCGGACCCGAAGATCTCGGACGCGACGGCCTGCACGGCGAAGGGTACGACCGGCTTCTCGACGGTCATCAAGAAGATGTCTCTCGATGGCTGGGTGCACTACTGCGATGGGACCACGTTCACTACGCCCGAGGCCTGAGCGTTGTCGAGCTTTTCAAAACCTACATCTACTACATACTTATAACGAGAGGCTCTGCATCGCCTTCCCTAATCATGAATGCAATACCATCATTTGAGAGATTAGATCATCATTTGACGTGTGATACTCATCGTCTACATATCAAGACAGGGTGTGGCTCCAGTGCTCTACGAAAGTCAGATCCCCAGCAAAGTCTTCATCTCCTCGATTTGTTGCATCCAGGCTCGGGTATCCCATTGCTCTGAGTAGACCTCCCCACTCTTCGCAACGTTGCGAGTGACCAAGCTGGAAAATTCCATCATTGAGTGATGCCACTTCACCTTTGAGGCATCAAGAGACGTACCCTTTGTAGAACTCGCGAAAGTTGAGGTAGAGCTCCTCGTCCATGGTCTTCCTGATCTCGGTCCCGTCGAGGAAGACCTCGTCGCCCGGGATAATTAAGGTCTTGACCAGCTTACCCGAGATGTCAGCGATGAGTGCGGCCCACTTGCCAACAGTTAGGTCCTACGAGCAGGCCTTAACAGGTGTGCATAAGTACTTCTTGGGGTCCCGCAAAATTGCGGCCACCCAGCCACCCGTTTGCTCCACGGCATAGTTTGCCATTGGGCAGTTGTCCGGCGCAGGGATGACCAGCGTGAGCGATCCATCGTCCTCCTTACGCAGGAACCCGAACTTTGTGAGATTGGAGAGATAGCTTGACGTGTAAGGCTGGTGATGGAGTAGTCCTTTGCCACTGCCCATTGCGCAACTATAGGATGTCAGTCAAGCAGTGACCTGGGTTGGGCGAACGAGTGATGCTACCTTTATACTGGACGCCATGGTGGGGAGCGTCCGTATCATCAAATGCGGAGTAGACGATGTGCTTTGCGCCCGCCTCGAAGCAGGACGCGATCGCAGCTTTGGCCTGGTTAGACTCATATTCTCCAGTCTCGAAGGGGTCCTTGCCATTTGAAAAGTACCGGGCCCAAACTGGGAGAGGTCAGTAAGGTGCCAAGCGCTGCAGCGAGCGGCACAGACAGTCTGTGTTCACGAAGGCGCCATACAACCCTTGAAGACCCGACGCATACGAAGTAGGATCATCCAGATCAGCCTTAACGACCTCGATGACGAGTGCAGCGATTGCTGTCATGTCGTCAGTTGGCCTACAAATCAACAGAGCGTATGGCTCTGATACTCACCTTTCGGTTTTGCACTCTCGGGGTTGCGAGTGAGACCAACGACGTGATAACCTTCTTTGATGAGCTACTTGCACACCGAAGAGCCTTTATCGCCCGTGGCAGTGAATACGATGAACTTCTTGGAGGCGGACGTGCTCAGTGAGGGGGACAGGACTTGTAGGGGAGATTTGAGACTGATGGTCTGTGGTAAAATACCCGTTGGCTATACCGTAATATACTCACACAGGCACAGAATGAGCCTCAGTCATCCTGAAGCCAGTGGCAAGAGAATGCCGTGCTCTGTTGCCATCGCTTGCTCAGCATACGGGCTGCCGAACCAACTGCGTGCACGAGCAGAGTTCCGCTTCTGCCAAGCCATGTCGACGAAGGCGCGAACATAGATAACATATTCAGACTAGTTCTGATACAGTAGGCCATGCCGCTGCTTGGAAGCGCATCCGAGTCGGCGGGTCATGTTGTGGTACAGGCACAAGAGAGGTCGCGATCATGTGACGTCACCACATCTTGACGCGCACCTCCAACCGTCTTTCGAAACGGTTTACACCCACCAGCTGGCCGCTCATAAGCCTGGCGCTATCTCGCATGAAAATACATATGCTGCGTGCGCAGCGAGATTCGACCCTCTGCACAGTTGGATAAGCCCCACTGCGCAGCACGGTGCGCGCGCAATAAGTAAACCACAGCTCCATCGTTTCAGGGTGCTCGTTTACCCTCATGGAGCACAAGCAGACGTTCCCTGAGCCACCTCGCAATTCCCTGCGTCCATGGCGCTGGCTTGGTCTGACCGTGCTGGCCGTGCTGGCACTAATCTACCAGGATGGCGCACCCTCGGCACCGCGAATGCCGCCATCTAACGCCCGTGCGGGATGCGCGATGATGCACGATGATCCGGCGCGTATATGGGAAAAGTTCAGGATGCTTTCTTGCGAGACTGACTCCTGTGACAGTCAGCTCATGTCATCCTTCAGATTGTGCCGAGTGCGAACCTCTCATGGACGCCTTGTTACGATGGACAGGAATGTGCCAAGCTTTCGGTGCGTTCAGGTTCGGTGCCCTGAACTTAGCTTGACTCTTAATTATCAGGTTCCGCTCGACTATTCCGAACCATCTGGCGAACAAGCGGCCATTGCCATGCTCAAGATTCCCTCTAAGGTTCCCCGCGGTCAAAAGGGCTACCGTGGGCCAGTCTTGATCAATCCAGGTGGCCCAGGCGGATCTGGTGTAAGCACGGCTGCAATACAAGTTATCGCGGTTCTAACTGGCAACAGGTGAGCTTCGTGAACGGCGACTCGCTGCTTGGGGTGGGAACGACACTTCAAGCTATCCTAGGGGATGACTACGACATCATCGGATTTGACCCTCGGTATACCTATCACTATACAGTCTTGCTTTTCGTCAATCTAACACGTTTTCTCTTAGCGATGTTGGCTTCACAGAGCCCAAGATTCAGCTATTCACCGACCCAGCCGAGAAGGCGGCATGGTATCTCAGATACGAGTCAATCCCACCCCTCAATGCAACTCCGGATGCCCTCGCTCGTAATGCCGCACGATGGGCCGTCTTTGGCAATCTGGCGGCAGAACGGCTTGCCCACCCAGCGCGATTCGTCAGCACGGCGTTCGTAGCCCGCGGCATGCTTCGCATCGCCGAGGCGCACGTCGAGAGCCGTGTTCGGTTCTGGGGCATCTCCTACGGCAGTGTGGTGGGCCTCACGTTCGCAGCCATGTTTCCCGACAAGGTCGAGCGCATAATAGTGGACGGCGTGGTCGATGTCGAAGACCACTATCGAGGTGAGTGACCTTCTGCTTACAAAGACGCCACTGATCAAGTTACGCAGCGGGATGGTCTAACAACTTGCGCGATACCGATGCTGGCCTTCATATGTTCTATGAAGCCTGTGCCGAAGCCGGTCCAGATGTTTGTGCTCTGCACATGCCGACGGCCGATGAGGTACAGAGTCGCACCGAGAAGATATTTTTGCCACTCTCAAGGAGCGCCCAATCGCTGTCCTGCCCCCAACCAGCAAGGTTTCTACGCAGCTCGACTATGGTCTAGTGGACTACAAGATGGTCCGCAACACTGTCTTCGAGTTCTTATATGGTCCATACCGTGGCCTGACCCGTGACTTCAACTCCGC
>LCTX01000675.1:0-12479 GCA_002233555.1 Limonomyces culmigenus | reverse complement strand
CGCTGACGCAGACACAGGCTTCCACGCCGACCTGAACGAGACGTACCCCGTCGGCAAGGTCGACGCCGACGCGATCCGGGTGATGAAAGCCTCGCGCGACTCGCTCTACGCCGCGATCGCCATGTGCAAGCCCGGCGCGCTCTGGCGCGACATCGGCAAGACCATGTGCGTGCGCCGCTCTCCCCGCCGCGCGCCGCCCGCTCACGGCTGCGCCGCAGCGAGCCGATAGCGCGCGCAGCGGGGTGCGCGACCGTCCGGCAGTACACCGGCCACGGCATCAACTACCACTTCCACCCCGCGCCGACGATCCCACACTACGCGAAGAACAAGGCCGTCGGCACGATGAAGCCGGGCATGGCACGTCGTCTGTCCCGTCCCCCGCGCGCGCGCTGACACCCCCCCCCCACACACACAGTGCTTCACGATCGAGCCGGTCGGTCCCCCCGGGCACGCACGAGTGCGGGACTGACTGTCGCCCCGCAGATGGTGAACCTCGGCACGAGCCACGACACGCACCACTGGCCGGACGACTGGACGGCGACGACCGTCGACGGCCGGCGCAGCGCGCAGTTCGAGGAGACGCTCCTGTGCGCGCCGCCGCCCCGCACCCACACGTGTATGCTGACCGTCCGCGCGCAGGATCACGGACACGGGCGTCGAGGTGCTCACGCAAGGGCAACCGCGGGCCGATCTGGCGTAGCTTCTCCGGGCCGGGCGCGCTTCTCCCCGCCCGCGCGCGATCTTATCTTATCTGTCGCTCGGGTGGAGCCGGCGACCGTAGCTGAACCGATGACGCCCGGCCGTGCCCGTGTGAGAAAGGCGGGCGCCGCGCGCGAGCCCTTTGTACTCCCCTGCCCCCTGCCCCCGATCATCGATGAGCCGCGAGCCGTACCTGGTGTTTGAGAAACGTGGCGAGACGCGTGCGTTCCCACGTCCCGTGCGCGATCGCCCAACTCGCCTGATGCCGTCCGCGCGCAAACAGCCTCGGGGCGCGAGATCTTCCAGGTTCGGTCCAGGCACACACGCGTGCGCGCCCCGCCCACAGCCTTTTGATGCACGTTCGCGCCCACAGGTCTGGAAGAAGACGCCGTGCGTGCCCCCCGCGCCGCACCCGCGCGATGTGCGATTGAGATCCTGATCCCTAGCGCGCTCGGCGTCGAACCGGCGCGCGAGGTGCGGCACGCGCCTTCGCACGCCCTTGCTGTTCCTCACCCGCTCCCCCGCAGCGCCTGCTGAAGTGCGACGAACTCGGCATCGAGGCGATCGGCACTTACAAGATCCGCGACGGCGGCTGCCACCGCACGGACGTCTGTGCACTTTCCACCTTTCCTTTGTGCGCAGCCGGAGGCTCATGCTCGTTGCCAGTTCGTGAACGAGGTCGAGAACATGACGTGAGGGGTGCAGTCCTCCCCTTTTGGACTGATTTGACACCTCCCCGCTTAGGTGTGCTCACTGTGACAACGAGTTTAGCAAGCATTGTATGTATGTCTGCGTTGACGGTGGTGCGGGGGCGGCGGCTGATGAGAGGGGGGATCCTCTACAGACCTCAAGCAGATGCTTGTGCGCAACATCAAAGGGCTACCTGGGCCACCGGCGTCATAATACGCGAAGACAGCTGCGAAGATAGATGCGGCAGGCAGAGGTCTTTATATCGCTACAGTTCTAGTATATGTACACACAAAAGAAGTGGAGAGGGCGTGAGAGCAAACAGAAGTGTCCGGCAAACAGGGAGTGTGAATGACGGCAAGCAAAGCGTCGACTAGAGTAGCAAGAGAGGGAATGGATGATGATGCAAAGTCCAATGACGAGAGTGCCAGGCGAGGAAGGATCATGCGGGAGAGGTGAAGGGGCATACTGCTGGCGCTGTCCAGACACCGTGTTCCTGAACTGTCTCCAACTTCGGAGCGGACGAGAACAGGTCGCGGACGGTGGATGCCGTGGATGTGTGCGATCGGTCGGAATAGTTGGAGGGAACAGGACTCGCAATCGGGGGGTAGAAACCTGCGAACTGGCCCGAGTTAACCACCTGGCCAGACTGGAAGCCGACCCATGCGATGGTTCGATCCCATGGAGGAATGCCCACAATCTCGGTGTCTGAAGCAACAGAGTCCTGCGGGATCATGTCGGCGGGGCCGACGACCGTACTCGCGTCGTCTCCCGAGCCACCCGAAATAATCCCGTCACCGAGTAACGCGACGAAACCTGCCCGCAGTGGAATGGGTTGGACGAGGCGCACGTTGCCACGATAGCTGGGGAGATCGTTGTGGACGTCAGGCCCTTCGTCTAGAAACGTGGGCAGGGGCGGTGGGACAGGCTGCGGAAGCCGTCGAGATGGGACGGCAACCGAAGCTTTGCGAGCCAAGCGAGTGAGCTTTGTAGCTGCAAGAAGATGAGCGAGAGGGCCAAAATACTCAATAGCAGGGAGCTCACTTCGAATGACGCTCACTGCGTGGTTAGCGTCTTCGCCACAAGCGCTGGACGCACTGCTACAACGAGATGCCGGTCGAAGAATGGCTCGCGCCGCCTCGGGTATGGAGACTTCCGGCTTACAAGAGGGCGTCTTGATCGCTGAGGCCCAGTCGGGAAACTCGATCGATGAGTTCATGGCCTCGGAAGATGGTGTTCCGGACGGGTGATGCTGGATAGATGGAGGGGCGAACTGTGCGACCGACTCGGGCAGACTCCACGGTGCCCAGCCGCCTGGTTTTCCCATGGATGACGAGAACCAATACACCAGTGCTTCCATGATGGTGGGTCGGACGGAGGAGTACCTGACGGGGCGACTGACGTATGCATTGGACCAACCTTCATGAAACGGTAAGAGTCATGAGGTATCTCGCAAGAGACGGACATACCAAGGGAAAAGTTGCCAAAGACCCAGTCGTCGTAATTGGTGAGGACAAAGTAGCTTTACTAATAGTCAGTTTTTAGTCTCTGAAAGGTGATACAGATCCCTCACGTGCACATGTTTGCGAAGCACAGATCCCAGATCTGTAGTACCCGGTGAGTAATGGAAGAAAGAAATGTTCGATAGTGGGCGCACCTTAGCCCACAGCTTGTGCTTGGAGTGGTAGTTGCTCTTGCCCTTGACGTCACGAGCAAAGGAAGGGTGCTAAACAACGTCAAGTCAACTCAGTGCTCAACTTAAGAGCTAGAAAAACGTACACTGTCACAGAGCACAAATCGCTCTACGTCCTCGGTAGAAAGAATCCACGGTGGCTGGTAGATGACGACCACTGAAACCTGTCGGCCTTTCACAGCTCGGGTAGACGTTTCCGGAGTGGGCGCCGACCAAGTGAAGAAGCGGAGGATGTCTTGATCTTCATGCTGGTTGCTGTCCATCTCACATGCCCAAGCCTTGGAGTCGGGATATGTCAAGTGCATTGCTCGCTGCACCGTCGCCAGAGGATAATTCTCAAGCCAGCTCGCAATACTAGATACCGTGCTATCAGCTTATAGTCAAGCCTAAAGGGTCTACAGTACTCACTGTGAGATGTTTTCTGGCCGACTGAGGGAGTACTCCGGAATGTTGATCTTGAAATTGGTGGCGGGGACAGTCAGGCGTTCGCCGCTTGCATCGTAGTCGCAAACATCATCAACGCTGAGACTGTTGGTCGGCACGTAGCGATCAAGCACTGCAAGTGAGTTTAGCAAAGCAATCAACGGGAGCAAGACGAGCAGACGCACTGGTCGAGATGTTCTGCGCGAGCTGGCTAGCTTGTATGCGCCGTATGGACTCGAGCTGGCGGAAGTGCTCGGGAGCCACCTTCAGCTTGTTCAGGTGGCTCTTGAAGCCCTCGCGCGGCGGCTCCGGCGCACGCTCCGAGAACGTCATTTCCGGCAGTGGGGCATTTCTAAGGTAGAACCGCAGGTCCGAGTTGCGCCAAGGAATCCACGACACAGTCGGCTTCATCGTGCGGCAGGAAGGATAGGATAATGAAGGTGCGCACAGCGCTAGGGGAGAAAGGGCTAAGAGCACGCGCCGTAGCTCGCGACGTTGTATTTAAGCTACCCCGGCAGACAACGATTGAGGCACGGCCCATCACGAATCCTTTATTGTTGTGCGAGATCGGGAAGAGAAAGCAGTGTGCCTTGAATCGCTTCACGGTCACGTGAAGTTTTTTGGGTGCAATGTGGCTCGCGATATACAAGGTATCCATGTACATTGGGATTTATAGAGTAAATAGTGATACACAGTAATATGTCAGAAGGGGAAGGAGGGCTACAAGGCACGCGAGTGATCAAACTCGGGGCAATAAGGGCAAGGAGAACAAGAAATGGGCAAAAGAGAACAAGACCAAGACGAAAGGGGTCGCGTCATACTCTCATGGCACCTGGCCCCGCCGGACGTGTTTGCTTGAGCTCTTCGCAATTGTTGAGTGTGCAACCAGCACATGAGCCTGCGCTGATCCGAATGGGGTTCCGGACGGGTACAGACATCAAACGGATGCAGGTGGCGTTCCGGCATGAGCATGCTGGCGCAGTCGTCAGCGTTGGGAATACACAACACAAGGTAGAGTTGGACTCACCGGCAGCATGGACATGGTTACGGCTGAATAGGCAGTTGGACTGAAGGCAGTCCTTGAAGCTGGGCAACAGGTCAGTTCGAAAGGCCTCGATGGATAATAATATTACTTGCCTTGTAGACATAGGGACGAAGTGGTTGCACAGAGTATGGTAGCGGCCGTCCATAACCTGTCGATTGTGATGAGCGGTCGGTCCGTCGAGTGCGTGGTGGAGAGATGCTTACATTATAACACATGATGGTAAAGGTAAAGGGGGGCAGCCAAAGAAAGAAGAAAGAAAGAGGAAGAGGAGAAAGAAGAACTGCCGAGCGTCGAGCGGAGGCCGAAGGTTTATGAGCTTGGTCTGTGTCGGGACTCATGCTAAATACGGCGGGGAACGTGACTGCCCACGATGCGTCGTCATGCCTGGTGGAGATTCCGCGTGGCCTGCGCGAGACAGGGCAGTCAAGAGCAAGGCGAGGGGGGAGGCACCTGCGCGCCGGGCAGGCATAACCTGGGAGAGAACACATGTTGATGTGCGCAGAGTACCACATGATCCGGGCATCGCTGATAGCCTCACATGTTCTGCAGGTCGCAAATACACTCGCGGAGGAGGATCATGCACCGAGAGCAAGCAGGACCGAATAATGGTCCGGGCGCGTAGCGGAGCCGTCTGAGGTCAACCAGCCCGCCCCTTCGAAATGTACACGATGTGCGTTGAGTTGGTCCGTGCGGCCGGAGAGGGCCGAGGACGCCGGAAGCGCCAAGTGCTCAGAGCACGAGGCATCAACACGCTGGAGACACGATGAGGACGTGCCGCATCGGGAAGACCCACCATATCTGGCACGAGGCAAAGAACCGGTATACGGCAAACACGATCGAGTCTGGAGAACCTTAGTCAAATCCCGTCTGCTTATCCTCGCACACACTTACCAGAAATTGCCATGTGTGGTTTGGATTCATGACCTGGCATATGGTTGCAGCGAATAACCATGATCGGAGGGGGAGATGAAACCCCGCTTGTGCTGGCCAGCGCATATGGGCCTCAGATGCACGCCTGCAGGTTGCGTCGCAGCTGTCAGTTGTCGTCATAGCACTCACAGGAGAGGGAATTGTCTCCATGAAAGTCTAACTCTCGAGACCTACTGGGTGGTGCGTCTGATTGTTCACTTTGAGAACGACTCGATAAGGAAGGCAATAATGGGTGAAATATTGATACGGATACTCAGAAAGTTGTGTCGACTCAATCAACCGCCCCGTGAGCGGATAGCCTGCACAAGCTGAACCTTCTTCCGGACCTGAGGAGGATATGAGGACTTGGTGATACGAACGAGACGGACGGTCAAACGGACCTCATGAGCGAACCGCTTCCTCCACCGCTCGCTGCTCAAGCGACGCCGTTTCGGGCCCTTCTTCTCGTGCCGCTCACCCATCCGCAGTTCCTTCCGCACATTATTCCGGGAGATGATAGCGCTCAGCTTGCGATACGCATTGGCCACGGTGTCTTTCTGGCCGACGTAGACGCTACGACCTGTAAAGTAGGACATTTGAGCGTGAAGGACTAGAAATGTCTGAAGCTTGCTACACACCAAAGTATGCATCGTGGACTGCGGTGCGCTTGCTTTCCAGCTGGGCCTTGGCCGACAGTTTCCTCCACTTCTCCTCCGGAGATTCATCGCTGGCTCCGAAACCCATATGGGACGGAAGGAAGGGAAACCGGGCCATTCCGAGCGGAGTGTGAGGGCCGAGCGACGCGGGTTGCTCGGGCTGCTCGTTACTTCGCCGAGCTGTCATAGACAGTTGACGAGCACATGGAGCTGCAAGACGGGCATGTAGCGTAGAGCCGGAAGCATTTGACCACGCTGAGAGTGTTCTCGAAGACAGGACGGGCGCGAGTGTGCGCTGCAAAGACCGCGACAGCATTGTGTCCAGAGGACGAGAGGGACAGTGTCACGTCGGGCGTCTACCGACGGGTCCCGTCCTTCGCTCTTTTGACGCGGGTTCTCCTCTGCCTGATAGCACAAAAACACTGGCGACTATCTCGTCTACAGCAACAGACTCTATACATATACTCTCACATGTCTGACTTCGACGTGCTTCTGGAGGAGTTTGAGGTACAAATCCACCAACTAGAGTGTGCACTTCCTGACCACTCACACACGAAATCATAGGTCCTGGAATCGATATATCCCTCCGAGCTCACAAGTTCGTGTCATTGAGCATCAGCTCACGCCACCCGTCACTGAGATCGATGCTCATGGAAAGAATTGTCCGAAAGGCACATCCAGATCGATGTCGAGCCCGACGAAGGAGCCGATGGGGGCGAGGCCTGTACGACTTTCGTAACTGTCCTCCACATGTACTGACTGATTCTCCGTAGTAATCCTTACTCTTGACGTCAAGTATCCGGACGACTACCCCAATGTCCTGCCCGATCTGAGCTTGGAATCCAAAGATGACGAGTTCAGCGAGAGCGAAATGAACTCCTTGATAGAAGACTTGAAAGCCTCGGTGAGTGCGATGCTGGCTTTGCACGCTACAAGGCCTCAACATGCAACTACTTGCAGGGAGAGGAAAACATTGGCATGGCTATGACGTTCACACTGGTCACCTTTCTGAAGGACAAGATGGCCGAGATGGTCACACTGCGGATAGAGAGAAGGCTGGAAGCGGAGAGAGAAAAGGAGCGCCGGCAGATCGAGGTAAGCGAAAATCGAGCTTTTATGTCCGTGCGGTTGCACTTACGCGTGTCTAGGCAGAGGAAGCTCGGACGCGGGGCACGGCTGTGACCATGGAAAGTTTCGCGGCTTGGAAGTCAAAATTCGACAAGGAGATGAATGCCAAAAAAGTCAAGGATGAAGAGGAGCGGCTGAAAGGCATGACTGCTCGGGAGCGGGAAGAGCACAAACGTGCCCTCACTCGAATCTCTGGTGAGACTGGATCGAACATTGCCCTGCCGCCTGCTCTGACGCCTCTCAGGTCGCCAGCTGTTCGAGCGCAACCAGGATCTCGACGTGACGGACGACCTCGCCGAAGAGGGCACCGTCTCCGTGGACATCAGCCAGTACGAGCGCGAGCGACAGGACGAGAAGGAGGATGAGGACGAGCGAATCACGTTCAGCGATGAGGATTGAGTGTCTGTACACCGAGGCGTGCTATATGTGCCAAATCTATGTATTCTACAAGCCTTGTAAGAGGCCCTCTCCTTCTACGCCGACGACCCGCTCTACGCCTTCTGCGAGCTTCAGGCCGAGGTGCTCTCGCCCCTCCTCGGTGATCCAGCCGTCCAGCTCATACACGCGCGGGGAAGTCGATGGCGGCGGCACAAAGTCCTCGGCGGATGCCTTCAGCCATTCGAGTATTGGCTGGGTGATCCATCGTTGCCATCCAAAGACCCCCTTGACGTTGAACCAGCCGAGGTGGCCTCCGCCATGCGTAGTCACCAGGGCTACGAGCGGGTTCCCTCCAGCGCTTTCCGGTACGGAACGCACAACCGGGTCGTCACCCGCATTCACAGCAAGAAGAGGCACCCCCACGGAGGGAAGCACGCTGTCGGTGGAAGCAGCTGCATAATACTGCAACCAGTCAGCACAGGACAGGCAGGCAAGATGAACCAACATACCTCCTCGCCGGACGCGAAAGGGAACGGCCCATGGGGCGCGGGCGAACCTCCGACGAACCGTGTGCAGATATGGTCAAACTGGCCGATCAAGGGCGTCTCTTTGAGTGCGGAGAGCTCTGCAAAAGCGTGTGCACCGGAAGAGTCCGGCCACTGCTTGAGCGTCTCGGCGTGCCGTTCGAACATCCGAACTAGGTTTCCGCCGAGCGAGCGTGCGTACACATTCTTGTAGAACCACCCATCTTGGAGCCGTTGGTTATTCTTGCCGAGGTTCCAAGGCTGACAAAAGATGAGCCAAGTAATGCATTGCTCAAGATGCTTTGTACATACACAGCCGAGAGCACAAGCGGACCTAAGGCGGCTTTTTGCGCCTTCTTCACTCAAGTACCTGAGGGTCGGTCAGCTAAACAACATCGGACAGAAGAGATGGACTCGCCTGATGAGCACATTCGCGCCGAGCGAGAATCCCAGTCCCACGAAAGGCGCTTTCGGGTACAATGTTGTAAGATACATCAGGGCTTGCCGGAGATCGTCGGTGTGGTAGGCCGAGTAAAACTGTGGGCTCGTTATGGGCACTCCTGCACCTAATCATGCGTTCAGTACTGCATCGATTGGGTGGTAAATCTATCGCACATCCACGGAAGTTGACCACAACGCCACGGTACCCAAGCCCACCCTGCTCGACCGGAGTGCAAGCAGGCGCGAGGACGCTACGAACATAAGACTCGTGGGAGCCTGTGTCATGATATGTGAGCGTGCGATCCTGATTAAGGGAGGATAGCGACCTCCTGTGAGTCCATGAGTGACGACGATGATAGGTGTGTCTTCGCTGAACGAGCGTTTATCTTCGGCGGATGGTGTGAAATCAAGCCCTCTACAGCAAACCGGGTCAGAAGCTTTGTTGGTTCCGTACATGAGCTACTGACATGGTCCCACCGTCTTTAAGACGGAGTAGTTTCCTGGGACGAGGTTGTGAGGGCCCGCAAGATGCCATTGTTGGTGCACACACCGATCGAAGACGACCTTGTCTACTTTTGAGAAGTCACCTATGACACAGTAGAAGGTCTGGAAATGTCCGCTGGATCATCATGAGTCCTATTGATGTCTGTTGCGTGAATCCGGACGAACCTGGCCAACCACCAGGCAGGTTTGAATTGTTCTAGAACACTCGGACACCTCGACGTCATGAACTCTCGCAAGCTGACGCGCTTGATCTCGCCCCTGTTCGATTTCACGTCTAGTACGCTACCATCGGCCACACGCAGACCGGGCGTCGAGTGCTCAGTCCCGAACAGAGTGTTCATGCCCGAGAAGTATATGGTAGACAACAGAGCGCCCATTTTCGTAGAGATAGTCGTGGTTTGGCGTAGCAGAGCAGGCATACACGTTCGCAGCAAGAAGACGATATTTATGCCGAGGCCATCACCGCCTGGTCGTCGTCGTTGCCTGAAGCAGACCCCGACGAGTTCGGCAAACTCCCGGCCCGAACCCCGGAGCTCCCTCTCACCCGGGTCCGTCAAGATCTTGACTGCCGTCCGCCATGGCCGACGGAAAGACCCAAGGTCGACAGGACGTGCTCGAACCGCAAACACCACTCTCACCTCTGCTACAGCTCTCAGCGCCCTCACGCTCTGCTCCGACGTCTGCACGGCCGCACTCGGGACGCTGCGCACCCGCGATGTGCTCACGCTGCCGCCGCCCGAGCTCGCGGTCCTGCACAAGGACCTGATCTCGCTCATGAGCTACATCTACGCGCAGGCGACGAAGCTCGCGATTTGCCTCAAGCCCGCGTCGCCGACGTACTCGGCCTGTCTGTCGCCGCTGAAAGAGCTCTCTACGCACGTCGTCGCGCTCGCGACATGCGCCGGCCTGTTTGACGCGGAGCTGCATGGCGCCACGCTGGTTGCGGAGGTGCGGGAGATCGCACAAGAGGTCATCGAGCGTGCCAAAAGTCTTCTTGAGGCGTTGGTCACGACTATCGTGTCTCCGATGGCCAACCTGGACGAAGAGAAGAACTACCTCACGCGGACTGGCTCGATACACGAGCTTATCGAGCATGCTCGGGGTCCTAACGGCATATCTAAGAGTAATATCGAGGCTGTTCGCAAGAAGTGGGCTGGTGACACTGGTGTCCTCATAGATGCGTTTGCAGAGTTTGAGGAGATGCTCGAGGAGTCGGAAGGCGATAGCCAGGGCACGGACAACGATGGTGACGACATGGACGACGGCTGGAGTGAGCTTGGGATTCAGGGCGGGAGCATGACGGAGGCTGAGCTTAAGAGGGCCAAATCGGTGTGTACAAGCGACGGAGATCTGGGATGTATACTCACACTGGATGCGCAGGTGCAACCTATCCTTCGTCTCGCCACTTTGCTTCACAAGCGAATACCGTTGGACGTCCTCGCTCCTCTTACCACAAGAAATCCAAAAGACTACGACGTTTTTGTCGTCCAGTCCACGTCCCTTCTCTCCGACTTTGACGACCTCGTCGCTGCCATGTACCCCACGCAGCAATTATCATCGATAACACACGCCCTCCGTATGCTTCGAGAACGCATCGCGCATCTGAAATCCGATGTGCAGCCTTTCCTTCCCGAGCCTACCGCAGACTTGGCAGCAAAGATGACCGGTCTGTCGGTGGATGCCTCCAAGAAGCCGCCGCGGGACGTGTCCAAGTGGTTTGCAACATGTTTTCTCCAAATTGAATCGTTATCAGGGGCGGTATTGGCTACGATACAGGGCGATGATGAATAGAAATACAATATGAAACAACACAAACGGGCAGTCGTGATCACGAAGATGCAGCGGGAGTAGACTGAGACTGGGAGGCACGATGACGCTCGTACAGCGCACCTCCCAAACAGCTTGGAAAGAAGATAGGGCGGTTTTGCTCACGCCATTTGTCCTCGAAACGGGCGATGAGCTCGAGAGGGGCTTGCAGATCGAAGGGGTTTTGCTGAGAGATGGAATTGGTCAGGGTTCAGGGGGCAGTACCAGTATGTGCGTAAGGACTGACCAGACCAGCTTCCCGTTTGACACGAGCCTCTTCTCGCATCTTGTCGAGTTGCTTCCGCCGCTCCTCAGAGCGAGCGCTGTTGGTTGTCCGAGGGTTGGTGGTAGCCTAAAGATAAGATCAGCTAGAAAGTGTGGCAATGACGAGTTGGCATACCTTGAATAGCTCCTGGTAGGTCGACGCATTGAACAGGTTCACTTCAGGGGCTTTGGTCCGCTCTTCCAGTAGCTTGGTGCGATTGACAGGTTTCTGAATGAGTGAGAGAGGGTCGTCCTTTACAGGGCGAGCAGGAGGAGTTGATACCGTAGAGGTGGAGGACCCTACTGTCGGCTTCTTCTTAGGGATGGTTGGTAGCTTTCGTTTCACGGCGTCCTTGGGCGTGTCGGTCGCCTTGACCGGTTCCTTCGACCCGGCATCGGGGGAGCCTGGTGGTACAGGAGATGGGATGGGGGCGGCTTTGCTCTCATCCTTGATCGTGATGGGCTTGTCGTCGTTGGTCGGCTTCTTCTTCTTCGGGATCTTCGTGCTGAGGATGCCCTTGCCGGTACGCACGATGCCACCCGTGGGAGCAGGTTTCTCCTTCTCCTTCATGGGCTGAGACGCCTTCTCCCGCTCGTCATCCTTGTCTGCGGCAGGAGTGTCCTGAGACGCGTCGTATTCGTCGCCAGAGTCGTCATCCGACGACATGACAGCACGCTTCGCAGCGCGGCGCTTGGGCTTAGAAAATGACGGTTCCGCAGCTGGTGCAGCTCTCTTTGCAGTCGGCGTCGGCTGAGGCTTGGATTGCGAAGAGGAGGCGGCCGGGGGTGGCGAGCCCCCAACGATGTCCACTTCCATGTCCTCGACCGGCGAAAGCGGCTTGGACCTAGCAGGGGCAGGCTCTGGGGTCAAATCTTCGGACGAAGAGTCGTCCTCTATAGCGAGTCGCGACTTCCTCTTCGGCTTGGCCACCTTCTTAGGCGGGGGTGTTGCCTCATCATCGTCATCGTCGGCGAGGCGCCGTTTCAGAGACGGCTTGCGACTGCGCGGGGGCAGCACCTATCCCACAGCTAGTTCAGCCTGGGTCGTTCATATACGTCGAGAGCAGCAAGTACCTCGACGTTTGAGTCGGCCATTGAGAGCGAAAGCACGAGAGTTAGTTTCCGAGTTATTATTCCGAGCGCGTCTTCGCCTGGAGACGCGTCCCCGCGGCTGACGCGGGGCCGCCTCCGCTCATTCCACGCCCGCCTTCGTCATCTTCGAGCTGCCATGGCCTCTCGCGGACTCAGCGTTAGTGCTATGGCTAGTTTATCCTTCGTATAATCTGCTAATGTCTGTGTAACTGCAGATGCTGAGTCCTTTG
>LCTX01000673.1:0-42707 GCA_002233555.1 Limonomyces culmigenus | reverse complement strand
AAGAGGTCAAGATACACGGCGAGCTCTGGAAGCGCCGATAGACAAACAGCCACCAGATAGCAGCACCATCGTCATCGAAAGAGGCGGAGTGAAAAGAACGACAAAAGAAGGAACCGCTTCACCGCAGCAAATGAGGTTCATGTGATCACGCGGAAAGGTTGCGAAATGCAAAGTGAGAATAAGTTATATAGTACAACAAGAGAAGAGTGAAGATCAGCGGCAACCCATAGACTCCGAGGCCCCAAATGATGACGGGGTCCCACGGGCCGATGACGGCAGTAGCGACAAAACGAGCACAACGAACAAGCAAAAGCGAGGGAAGAGGCAGCTCCAATATGGGGTGGATTGGCCGGAAGGTTCCGCGTCCTAGAGGCTCGGCTCGGTCAGATCACCCTCAGTGTACCCCATAGGTCAGCACAGCAAGCAGAGTCCAACGTCACCAGCAGTCGGACAAGGGGAAGGGAAGAGCGTCGATCGGCGGACCCGCGTCACACTTCACGTTGATCGCATGTATCACTTTCGTGATCAGAATACACAGCCTGATTACTGTAGTTTGCTGGCATGCTCAGGGGAGAGCAATGTTCCACACTTCTGATACATAGCCGCTCCTCCAGCACACGTTCATGCAACTTGGCGTCAACCGTTACAAACTGGCAGACGCGTTCAGCCCACGTGATCGCGCGCTGGCTTGAACTGCGAGCTACCTAGATGTATACGTCCCCATCAAATGCATACCTGGCGAATAATCGTATATGTGCATTTGCTCTGCTATATGTCATTAATATGATGACGTGAATAAATCTCAAGGTGAATGAATTCTTGATCGCGATCACGTGCGACTTTCTCATCCTTCCCTCCTCCCTTCCGCATCCACACGCATTTAACTCCCACATACACCTGGCATGGCACGCATGAACACCATACATTCTATCGATGAAGAAATAACGCGCGTTCGTAACGAGATGGCCGCGCGTATCCGCGACCTCCAGTCACGGCGCAACGAGCTCGTCCCGCTCTTTCGCCTCCCCACCGAGATCCTCCTCCGCATCATCCAGTTTCTCACCCACCATGACGCTTCTCGGAGATTGCCGCGTTCTGGCACGAGTCAACTTCGCCAGGAGACGTGGAAGTGGAAGCGGCTGATGGGTGTATGCGTGCGTACCCGATCACTGTTGCTCGACTGTCCGCACCTGTGGGCGCGCATCAACCTCGCGCATCACATAGAATGGGCGAAACTCTGCATGCAGCGGGCGCGAGGCTCAACTCTCTCCATCTCATTCCACGACAGCAATGTACCAGATCCGGGCTGTGGGTGCGGCTGCGAGGACGACTCCGAGGACGACGAGAACCCCTCCGAGGACTACGCCCGTAAGCTGACCTCTTTCCGAAAGATACTGGGATTCACTCTTCCGCGTGCCGCGCATGTCGACATCCGCCTTACTGAGCACTATGACTTTGTTACCAGCGTCAATGCCGTACTTCGCACCTCCCTCCCTCACCTCCGCTCGCTCACATACTCCATGAACCTCTCTAACATGCCGTTCATGGTCATGCATATCGCCCAGCCTGTTATTCTCCCTCATCTTGCGCCGTCCCTCACTCATCTCGTTCTGGATGGACTAAAGCTGTCCGTGAGCGCTTTGCGCTTCCCTTCCCTCTTGCACCTCAGCTTGACCGACGTATGCGTATACGAGGGTGCGGGCTCGATGTTATGTTTCCTTGCCGCCTCTCCATCACTCCAGGATATTTGCCTCTCTGTCGACTTCCCTCCACTACTGTCGTCAACGCACAAGATGCTACCCATCTCCCTTCCCAACCTGCACACACTTCGACTTCGTCTCCCGTCTCATGGCGGTATGCTGTCTCTGCGTGCCTTTCCTATTCCTTCACACTACCTTACTATCGAGGCCGGATACCGGGCAGACTGTATTGCTGAGCTGTTTGCGTTTATTCGGAGTCATCTCGATCTAGAAGAGGAGGAGGTCGTGACTGGCGTCTTGAGTCACCAGGCCTACCCCAGCCGAGTCCGTGTCGCAATTGACCATCCTGGAACTCGAGTCCAATTTGTCAATCTCCAGTGCGACATTCTTCCCGGCGACGAGCGGGCCACACTGGCGCATCTAGAAGCAATCGAAGTCTCGGCGATTGCGCGTGCATTCCCAGCCCAGCTGTTTGAGCGTGCTGCAGAGGCTCCATTCCACATCTTAGACTCGATCAACACCATCACCCTCACCAGCGCATGTGACCCGTACGCACAGTCCTCGCTTCAGAAGTGGCTTCGTGCCCGCGTCAGTGCCGGGTGTCCGGTCGGCCTTGTTGATCTCTGCGGGTGCGATGGAGAGGTTGGTGGCTGTTCTGACGAGGCGTGCGAAGTAGATCGTCTGGAGAGGATTGCCGACAAGTTGCGGAATGAAGGGCTGGCGGACGATGTCATCGTCAGTTGAGGATGTGAAAGAACGGAGGACGGACTCGCGTCTTTACCTTTGATATCGATGTTGCCCACAACACAGTTGTATCAACTATAATGCCCAATTTGATGCTTTATTGAACCGATCTATCCCTCTATCGTCTGGTGCCCCGTGCACTGCTCGCTACCGAGACGGCCTTCCGCCCATTCCAAATCATGCGGAGGAAATGTATATGAGCAACAACTCTATACTCGTACACTATTACACAAGCTTGCAACATGTCACTTGATGAGACCGAGCGTCCATGACCGTGGATGAGACTGAGAGAGAGCGTGCGAGCATCTTTCTTTACTCGTCGTATTCTCCTCCCAGGCCTCCGACGTTCCGTGCGCCCGTCTCGCCGGCGCGCCCAAACTTGGTCTTGCCCTTGGCCTTGCGTCCGCCGAGCTCCTTGTATGCCTCGCGCATCTCGACCTTGTTTGGGCGAGCGGCGCCCGTGGCCTCGGCCTGCCACCGCTCTTCATTCGCTTCCTTGGGCGTGCGTGCGCCAGAGCCGGCCCCGGACGAGTAGCCCGAGGCACCGCGGTATGGGCGGGCGTAGCTTGTGTCCTGGTCGCGTGTCGAGACGGACTGGATGTACGTAGTACGCTACAGCAGAAGTTGAGTCATGAATCAGGGACAATGTAGCCGAACCGTTCGTACCCAGTTCTGCTTGGATTCACGCTTGGTCCATTTGCCAGGTGGAAGTGATGCGTCCTGGTAGCTGTCCGCACGGTACAGCTGGAACCAGACGTAGTTGAGAGTCTGCGAGCGTGCCCACTTGCGTGAGACGCGGGAACAGCGTGCAAGATCGCGCAGCCCGAGCCTGGCGAAGATCCGCTGGTTGAGCTCGGTCGGGAGTGCGCGGAGCGGGTCGCGGGAGGTAGCCTTGCGTGATGCGGCGGCGGCTGTAGGGGTGGGGCGCGTTCCGCCAGGCGAGGCGGGACGGGAGGATATGGCAGGTGTTCCCGGGTCGGTTTGCTGGGAGGAAGAGAGAGAGACTCAGCCTACGGGGCGACAGTCTGAAATCCGACAGAGTACGTACGACGTTCACCCATTCTTCGTCCGAGTCGTCGCCTGGATGTTGCTCGCGAGCATTCGAGCGCAGAACGTTCTGGCGGAGATCATGGGACATCGCGTATGAAGCGGAGGTGGGGTCGAAATAGAGGAGACCACACGAGAGGATGACTGACCTTATGCAGGATCTGGAGCGCTAAAATGCGATGCTCCTCCGGTTCCGAAGCCGGTGATGTCATCCGCTTGAGCGCCGAGAGAAGCCCGTTTGGACTTGGAGCGCCTGACTGCTTCTCCCCTCTTACCGACACATGGAGGCACACGGCTGGCCCCCCTGATGGAGAGCCTGCTATGGCTACAGAGGCAGCAGAATTGAGAGTTGACTCTTCTTGTAGCAAAAGTAAAGTACAGTTTGTGTATCACTTCATACCCCGCATTTCCCACCATGCCGCTCTCATGCCCGTTTGTCCCCAAAGGCCACAGGCCCATGAACAAGCCTCACGAAGATTGCAACAAAGGCAGCCACAAAGCAGAAAGCTGCAGTCACACCCCACCCCACGTGGTAGGCCGGTGCGTCTGAAGTTGGCCAAAGGAAGGAGCCATACACGGAGGCAAAGTTGCCGAGAGAGTTGACAATCGCAATAGCCACTGTTGTACTGCTCAGCCAATCGCTTCGCAGAGTGAAATAGCGACATTACCTGCTCGCTTTGCAGGCGGTTCCCCGAGGACGATGATGGCATAAGAGAGGAAACAAGGCAGGGACGACCAGATGCCTGCGCCGACGAGGCATAGCAAAACGTAGGACGCAACGTGGCTGATGTGGCCGGTGGCTTGTACAATAGCGAAGACACCTGCGCAGAAGATGGGGATGGCGGTGTGGAAGACCTTCTCACGGCGCCAGTCTGCATGGAAGTTGATGGCGAGAGAGAACACAAACGCGACTGCGTATGGGGGAGCCGAGAACCACTGAGCATCCGTACCCTTGTAGCCCAGTTTTCCAACGATCGTCGGGATGAAGTAGCTGATCGTCTGCATTAAGCATCAGTAGATGCCTGGTTACCGGGATTAGCAAAATGAACCACGTACGCCAGCACCGGACTCGGCAGCATATCCGATAGTGAGCACCCATGTCTTCCAGTCCTTGACAGCCAACATTGCGCCTTCCTTGTTACTGACGTGACGTCCCGCCGACTCTGTCACGGCCTGGATAGCAAGGCGCTTGATTGCTAGGGCCTTCTCTCGAGGAGTCAGCCACGGGGTGCTGCGAGGAAAGTTTGGGAGAACAAAGAACGCAGCCAGTGAGACGGCCACGGTGGCTACACCTTCCACGAAAAAAAGCCACCTCCAACCCCTTAGCCCTCGATATCCTTCCATGCCGCCTACGACAGCAGCTGCGAGAATGCCACCAAACGCGCCAGATATGATGGACGCCGAGTAGAAGATGGCAAAACGCTTGCTGAGCTCTTCCCTCTTGTACCAAGAAGACAAGAGGAGGAGGACGCCTGCAAGTCTGTGAGTTAGTTGGATGTGGATGCAAGGAAAGAGCGGCTTACCTGGGAAGAAGCCGGACTCGACAATGCCCAAGAAGAACCTTAGGACGACCAAACCAGCGAAGTTACGGACGCCCATGTAGATCAAGGTCATGCATCCCCAGACGAGCATTATGGAAGGAAGGTAGATAGAGGGCCGGCTCTTGGTAAGGAGCAAGTTTGAAGGCACCTCGAAGAGTAGGTAGCCAATGAAGAATATCAGCAACGCGATAGAGTACTTGTTCGGACTATCGTCCATGTGAAGGTCCGCATCCAAGCCAGCGACTTTGGCGTTTCCGATATTGGTCCCTGTCATCACCTCCGTCAGCTCTCCGCAAGCAAGTGCCGTGTCATGACGTACGATCAAGATAGTTCAGGATGTACATGAGCCACAGTATGGGCATCATATGCAGGTCAACCTTGCGCACCAGGCGTTTCTCCTCCTCTGCGTTTGGCAGTGCGGGGTCCATCCACGCCTTCATGATGTCTGGATTGTCGAGCAGCCGCCGGTTGTCGTCGGTGAGATGTGCCAGGAGGTTGGTCGGATGTAACGGGTCGACCTCGTTGGCGAACTCGATAGTTTCGACCGTGCCCTCTTGTTTCTTAGTGGGGAACGCCATGTCTCACGCGGCACGGCAGCGAGTGAAACTGGTGCTGGAGAGGTAAAAGCAAGACGTCCTCGACCGCTTTCCTGCTTGGCGCACGCGGAACTTGGTCATGCATTGGTGCGCGGGCTTCCATCTGCAGTCGAAATGGCGCCAGAAGCGGGCATGCTCGACAGGGAGCCAGCAGAGACTCAAAGTTCAGCGCTCATTGTTCAAGGCAGCACCATGCACATCTGTGCAACCTCAAGTGACTGGTGCTCATCAGGCAGAGCGTGTGGACGAGTAGACAAGGTCATGGGAGGAGGCGAGGAAGCACCAAGGTTTCAGTGCTCAATACATTCCGGGAAGACGCCATGATGTCACGCGCCCTCTCCGTCATAATCACAAGACTGAAAACCCATGGAGCTTGGAGAAAGGAACGTATACACGAAATACAAAGACTTAAGCTACTCTTCCTCACTAGGGGTCAGAAACTCTTCGTCGCTCACGATCTGCCGCCGACTGGAGGATGCACCACGCCCGCGTTGTTGCATGTCGTACTCGTCGTGGACAGGAGGGCCGAGACCGTGTCCTCCTGGAGCGCCAGGCAGACCCGAGCCGGTCATGATCTCGTCGAATTTGTTGACGAAGACTTGCTGCATCACCTGAGCATCGACGTAGACCCACGAGCCCTCCTGGTTGTAGGTCATGGCGTTGCGGAACATGAGCATAAAGTCTTCGCGAAAAGCTTGGACGTCCTTGTAAAAGTTCGACTGAGCCCGCTTGCGTAGCGTGGACAGAGCGATCGGGTTTTGGATGACCTCGAAGTAGTCCGGATAGTCCTGCATCCACCAGAGGTCAGCGTTCGTGACTCGAGATGTCCATCTAAGCGGGGCGAACCTTGCGGGCAGGGACATTCATGAACAGCTCGCAGCGACGTCGCTTATGTTCGCCCTCGCACTCCACGACGGCCTTATGACACTCCCCAAACGCTTTCTTCATCCGTTCACGAACGGCAGGCGGGACATCTGCAGTCTTCCGGCGTTTCTACAGCCCATCGTCAGCGGACTGGCAATTAGGTTTGCGAGCCTGTCGATACTTACGCTGGTGCCTCGATCATCTTCGTCCTCGTCTTGAACCGAAGGAGTGACAGACATTTGCTTCACCGGTGCTCGCTTCCGCTTGCTGGATGCAAGGTCCGCTGGAGGGCGGCCCTTCTTCTTTCGGCCACGAGACGGCTCAGGAGGGGGAGATGCGTCGTCGATATAGCTAACCTGCCCACGAGTGGACCGATTGCGTTCAGCGACCTCTTCAATGTCCTCGCCGTCCTCAATGGCCTGCGGTGAGATTAGGAACGCCACAATGACAACAAGCACAGGAACACTAACCATAGCCCACTGCTCGTCACTGAGACCATCGTTGTAGTTGATGGTGGTTCGCTTGCGAGCTCCACGGCCCTCCGGACCTTCGTCTTCCTCCTTGACTTCAAACATCGAGTCGTTGCGGTAGCAGTCTGGCAGCTCCTCGAGCGACATGAGGAGCGGCGGAGGCTTGCCTCGGTGGCCAGCAGCCTTCCATGACTCGGCCAGGTCACGGTCGCGCTGGAGGTCCATTTCATGGAAGAGGAGGGTTTCCTCCTCGCTACGAGAAATGACCTCGTTGATCTCCTCGTCGTTCATGTCACCATCCTCTTCGTTCTCCTCCTCTTGGTCGGCCTCGAGAATGGAACGCTGATGATGAAGCAGGTCAGCAACGCAGCACATACTATGGATCCACCGCACGAATGCTTACCAGCAGCTCCTCCTGCTCCTCTTGCGTGGACTTGTTGTCGAAGCGACCGGCTTGGATGACCTTGTCGTCGATGTCGAGCTTGTACCGAGCACGAGCGTACATCGCCTCCTCTACACTCTTCTCCGTGATGAAACGCAAGATTCGGACGACCTTGGTCTGACCGATACGATGGGCACGATCCTGAGCTTGAAGATCGGCGTGAGGATTCCAGTCACTGTCGTAGCTGCAAGAGTCGTAAAAGTTAGCGACGAAGCAGATTCGGTGGTGATAGTGATCACTGACATGATGACAGTGTCGGCAGTTTGAAGGTTGAGACCGAGACCACCGGCACGCGTGGACAGGATGAAGACCTTGTACTCGGAGTTGGGTGCGTTGAACAACTGCACGTGCCCAGCACGGTCCTCAGTCTTCGTGCCACCATCGAGACGCAGGTACTTGTAGTTCATCATCTTGAAGAAGTCCTCCATGATGTCCATGACCTTGGTCATCTGGAAGAAGATGAGGACCTAATCGAGGCGGTTGTTAGTCGCAGCATAAGAAAAATCGCAGAGACCTTACACGATGGCCCGTAGCAAAGAACTTGGGCAGAATACGAGCGAGAAGCTCGATCTTGCCGGCGCTCCGGATCAACTTGTCGTCGACCATACCGCCCGGGTTCATCTTGTCCTCGACGCTCTCGAACAAGAAAGGGTGCTGGCAAATCTTGCGCAGCTGCATGAGCTCATTGGACAAGCCCTTGACGCCGCCAGTCTTGCTGCTTTGGGTATCAGTGACGTTTCGTCAAACACAACATGGAAGATGACTGACCCCTTGGCATCGTTGCCGCTCGCGATCATCTTGTACTTCTTCATCTGCTTGTAGAGCTGGCTCTGAAGTGCGCTCATCTTGATCTTGACGACTTTTTCGACCTTGTCCGGCAACTCGCTCTCGACATCCTTCTTCAGGCGACGGAGAAGGAAGGGACGGAGCACTTTGTGAAGACGGCGAATGATGAGGAGCGCCTCCTCTTCGTTCAGCTCGATCTTGTCGCTGGCGCCCGAGTTGGCGAACGGCGTGTTGAACCACTCGTCAAACGACTTGACAGAGTTGAAGACCTTCGGAAGAGCAAAGTTGAGAAGCGCCCACAGCTCAGGAAGGTTGTTCTGGAGCGGTGTGCCGGTCAGGATGAGGCGATACTTGGAGATGTAGTACTGCGTGAGCGTCTGCGCCAGCTTTGACTGGGTGTTCTTCATGCGATGACCCTCGTCTATTGAAGCAAAGTGAGCACGTAAACATCTCGTGCTCAACCTCGTAGCCCATACCAATGATCATGTGCACCCATTTCATCTTCGACAAGACCGGTCGATCCTTGATGATGTACTCGTAGGTCGTGAGCAGCACTTGGAACTGGCCCATGCGGATGTCGTTTTGGAGCAGACGACGTTGCGCCGGATTCCCCTTGTATGCGATCATGCGAACGCTGGGAGCCCACTTGGCAAACTCGCCTGACCAATTCGTCATGGTGGAGAGGGGGACAATGACGAGGTAAGGGCCGCGCTGGTTCTTCGATTCAATCAAGAAGGTGATCAGCGAGATCGTTTGGATGGTCTTGCCGAGACCCTGGGAGAAACTGGTTCAGCACATGGAAACCAATAGTGTAACACTCGAGCCAGCTCACCATCTCGTCGGCGAGGATGCCGTTGAGCCGGTTGTTGTACAAACTGACCATCCACTGCAAGCCCTTGATCTGGTAGTCCTTGAGGGTGCCACCGACCAGCATGGTGGGCTGACGATCGATCTTCTCCTTGATGCGGTGCGCCACGGCATAATAATCGATCTTCGATCTGGCCCTCGGGCCTTCGTCGTCCGCAGATACGCGACCGCCGAACGTAGCTTCATCAATGGGGCCATCGTCTTGCATGGTAGGCGGGGGAACGCCATCTTGGCTCTGTTGGGCAAGAACGGCCGAGGCGAGCGAGTCAAGATACGAGTCAGTCTGGCTGAGGAGATGGGTGATCCGGGTATCCTTGGCGGTGTCAAGCAGCTTGATGTACGCCTCCTCGTCGTCGGCCTTGAGAGCTTTGAGACGCTCCTTGGAGATGCGCTCGATCCGCTTCTGCTCCTCCTTCTCCGTGTGGACGTGGAAGTTGAGCACAGCCTTGCCGAGCCGAACAACGCGATCGTGAGCGGCACGGTTCGCGGCGAGAACCTCACGGCCGTGGACGCAGATGACGTTCAGCTGCTCGACATGCTTCTGCTTGGCCCGGCGCTCGCGCTCAGCCCGCTGCTTGCGCTCGAGCGTTTCGGTGGCCCGAGCATCCTTGAGCGTGGGCTTACGCGTCCGGCGGAAGTCGGCACGATTCAAAGGCAGGAGGGCGCCATGAGTGAGTCGTTCTGAAACGAGGGCGCGCAGCTCGCGCTGCTTGTCGACCAAGCGAAGCGACTTCAGCTCGATCAACGCGCGCAGCTTGCCCTTGGCAGTGCCCTGAGGAGCGACGAGGGACGAAAGGGCCTTGTCGTCCTTGTTCTCCTCGTCCTGAAAGCGGTCGAGCCCACCGTCGCCCATGGTCGAGTCCATGTTCTCAAGCTCGGTGATCCGCTGCTTGATCCGGGCGTCGATGAAACGGTTCCGCTCAGCGAGGATGGCGTACGGGTCGAGCCCAGATGGCATCACCGAGGGCACAATCAGGCGCTGGAGGCGTGTCGCAAATAGAACCGGGTCGGCGTCGACTGCCCGCTTCAGGTGAGTGAAGGGGTGCACGTACGCGTTGTACGGGTAGATGCTGGCCGCATTGCCATCGGCGTCGCTCGGACCAGGGCGAAGGTTGAGAGACCCAAAGTCGAGGTCGCCGTTCTCCTGCTTGACCGAGCCCGCCTCGGCCGTGCCCTCGACGTTCTTGTAGATCTTGACCGCCGAGTCAATGACGCGTGCGTCCACGTTAGGGCCTTGGAGACGCGCTTCTAGGTTCGGGATGGCCTGGTTGGGCACATGGACGGCGTCTTGGAGGTCCTCTGGCACAGGAAGCCCACGAGAGACGAGCTTGAAGGCGTGTACTTGCGAGCGGAGAGCGTTCATCTGGTCTTGAGTGATAGACACAGGCTGGGTTGGAGAAACAGGAACAGGAGTAGACTGCGAAGGAAGGGCGTGCATTCCGTTAGGGCCGTGGCCATTCATGCCGTGGTGACCGTTCGCTGTTGGGTGGTCAATCGTGGTCGCAGCGGAAGAGCCATGTTGGGGTACGCACATAACGGAGCCTGAGCGGGCGGTTGCGCCTGTTGCTGAAGCTGCTGCTGCTGAAGTGGCTGAGGCTGCTGCTGTTGCTGCTGCAACTGTTGTTGCTGGTGCTGCTGCTGACGCGCCATGATAGCCCGCATCTGGGGCGATGCCTGCATCTGCTGAATCATGCTTATGTGCCTAGCGAGTTCGGGGTTCGTCTCGGGCGTTGCGCCGCTTTCGCGCATGGCCTTCATTCGCTGTTGGACCGTGCGTTCAACTTCAAGAACATGGACATCACAACACAAGCGCCGTACCTGGATCAGCGCCTGATACTGATTCATGAACGCCTGAGGCGTCATTCCTGGACCAGCATTGAGCTGGGGCTGCATGCTCGCCATGTTCGGCCCGGACGCGTCCTGGAAAGAAGCGCCGACCGCCGGAAACGAGACTTCGAGCAAAGGCGCCGAGACGCGAGAGTCGAAAGGTGGAGGCAGGAGCACAGCCACAGCCACACCAAGCTTGAGTCAACAACACACGCGCTCCCGTGACTCGTGCGGGCCTTGCCCCTGGACCGCGTCTCAATCGCTCTATAAGTCAAGCGTCTGCACCAAGCCATACTGTTGTGCGGACAACGCGTGGCTTAGCTACCATCTTCATCCACGCGTCCTTTCTCCCTGCCGTTTGCCCAACATGCCTGCCGAACGCGCTGGTGTCCGTGTGCATTCGCCTTCCAAAGAAAGAGCAGGCCACTGAATGTATTCTAGTACACTGTCACAATGTTTCTCGTGGATGTGTCGCCTTCCATGGGGAAGATACGCGAGGTCGAAGTAGAAGCGAGTGACGGCACGACGCGAACTGTCGAAATGACAAGCCTCGAGTGGTCGCTTCAGTTTGTCAAGCTAAAGATTCAAGAGATGGTGTGTCCGTCAAGGAATCACACATTTCTTAGTAGCTTTAACGCGCTTCTAGATCTTCAATGGACGCAAGACCGATCAATGCGGTGTCATACTCTTTGGGACAGAAGGTGAGTGACCGTCAGCACTTGGCGTGCTCCAGACTCTGTTACTTCAGTAGAAACCGACAACATCGTCAACAAGAAGAGCGAAGACGGTGGCTACGACCATGTGTCCGAGTACATCCCCATCGGTCAGCCCAATTCTGGAACACTGGCCAAACTCTCGGAGCTGCGACCGGGACCTGTGGCCGCTGATCGTGGGTAGATGCGTGTCTGAGTGCGGACATCTCACTAAGCACGTCATGCTAGCCATTGATGCGTTGATTGTCGGCATCGAAACTCAAGCGGTGTACTTGGCCAGTAAGAAGACGTGGACGAGGAAGATGGCAATTGTGACGGACGGAGAAAGCCCGATCGAGATCGAAGACTGGGACGCAACAGTGCAGAAGATGAACCAGCTCAGCATCTCCTTGACGGTGGTGTACGCACTGGCATCTTTACAATCGAAGAACACCTGCTCATGTTCTGTTTCTAGCGGTGTTGACTTCGATGACGAAGAGTTCCCCTACAAGGAAGAGGACAAGTCTGACATCAAGGTATCTTATGGTCCAACAACAGGCCCTTTCTTCACTGACACATCCGTGAAGGCAGCCAACGAGGCGTTCTACGGAGAGCTGACGGCGGCTCTGGACAACGGAATCAAGGGCACCTGCGCCTTTGCACTTGAGGAAACCGCCAGACCAGACATCAAGGTGACCAAGTCTACGCTCATGGGATTAGTCCTTCGTCTCGGGGACGTCGAGACGCGCGCCAACGAGGCTGTGGAGATT
The DNA here is from genome assembly GCA_002233555.1 of Limonomyces culmigenus. Lineage (NCBI taxonomy): Eukaryota > Fungi > Basidiomycota > Agaricomycetes > Corticiales > Corticiaceae > Limonomyces > Limonomyces culmigenus. The sequence continues at coordinate 30,361 of LCTX01000673.1, read as the reverse complement.
ATGGTCAAATACTCCAAGTGCACTTCGCTTGCCCGTCCCAAGGACTGGAAGCGGTTCGGCAACGCTGGACTCGGGGCAAATGGCCAGATCACTGATGCAGATGCCATGGCTGTTGACGGCGAGGCGGACAGCCTTGTGAAATCAGAAGACGGCGAGCAGAAGGAGATTCAGTGGCGGCAACTGAGGATGCGGACTGAGTACTACGTCGGCAACGACAAGGTCAAGGATGAGGACGGTGTCAAGGCTGAGGAGGGCGTGCGCGGACCGGAGAGGGAGCAGCAGGTCGACGAAGAGCGCCTTGTGCGAGGGTTCAAGTACGGATCTACGTACGTACCCTGTCCCGAGGGCCAGTTCCCGAAGATGGGCACCGTCAAGGGTATCGACATATGTGGATTCTTCCCTGCCAAGAATGTGAGTACGAGGCCACATATTCATGAACGATGCTGACCTTCGGGCGCAGTACAGACGGGAGCAGGCCATGGGCGAGGTCTACTACGTCTGGGCTGACCCGGGGGCGGGGCAATCGCAGATCGCCCTCTCATCCATTGTCCAGGCAATGTACGAGAAGAATGTCATGGCGATCGCACGCTGGGTCAGCAAGGACGACGGTGATCCCAAGATGGGCGTGCTTTCGCCGTGCGTTTTCGAAAGTGTGGATTGTTTCCTGTTCACCCAGGTGGGAAAGCCACGACTTTGTGCAGCCTTTTATTCATGCTCATCCACTCGCAGATGCCATTCGCAGATGATATTCGCAAGTACACTTGTGAGCCTGAGTGAACTAGGCCGAGGTTGTATCTACTGACAAGTGTAACAGTCGCATCTCTTGACACTCTCCTCAACAAGGACGGACTCGAGGTCAAGACCCACCCTTACCTGCCCACCGACGAGCAAGAGTTCGCGATGGATACCTTTGTCGACGCCATGGATCTCATGGAAGCAGGTGACAAGGACGAGGAAGGGTATGTGGCCCAGCACAGTGGTCCAACTCACGAGATTTCATGCTTCACAGCACTCGCCAACCATGGTTCGACACCCGCATGTCATACAACCCAGCAGTACACCGTATCAAGCAAGCTCTGTTTCATGGCGCCATTGTCGACGACATTGAGAGTAATCCCGTTGCGCCACCTCATCCCGAGTTACTGCGTTACTTTGAGCCGCCACGCAAGACGCTCAAGAGGGCACGCGATGCCACCGAAGCATGCATCGAGCACATGAAGGTCAAACAAGGTTGGCGACTATCATCCTTTCGAGCATCTGCACATCGAGGACTGATGTATGTTATACTGCAGTACCACGCAGAGTTGCCAGAACTCGCAAGAACGAACACGTCCTTGCCCGTGATGACGATGAAGAGGTACTACTGCTCGACCGAGATTCGATCAAGTTCAAGTCGGAGAGTCAGTATCCCAGCACGGTGCCCAAGAAAGAGATCGATGATGATGACGACGAGGACCTTTTGCTCAAGCCGCGCACGCAGAAGAACGAGCCATTGCGAGATGAGACCCCAGTCGATGCCAAAATTGACCGAGGACGTGCTCCCGGCCGCATCATTGGATCGACGTATCCACTGGCGGACTTCAAGACGAACACGGCTCGAGGTGACTTGGTCTCTAAAGCAGTGGAGGATCTCGCATGGGTAGTGCAGGACATCGTGACAAAGCCTTTTGCATCTCGGCGACACAAGGAGATGATCGAGTGCCTTCAGGAGCTCCGGACATTGTCACTCAAAGTATGACCTCATTGCCTCTCCCGCTTCATTAGTACTGACCACCACCGGGTACACCAGGAGGATGAGATTGACTCGTGGAACACGTAAGCTGCCGTGATGGTCGCACAGCTCGTACTCACGAAGTCTTGTGGCAGCTCATTGCGAGGACTCAAATTTGCGTGCCTCAACTCACCCGGAAACCCCGCGTTCTGGGAGGAGATCAAGAAGCTGGGGCCGAGGGGAGGACTGATCAGCGACTCGGAAGCACGCCAGTACTCTGGTGTATCGGATGTCTCGGAGCAAGAGGCGGAAGAGGCAAGTCGTAGGAGCTCGGCCTCACCATGACCAACACTAACAAGCACACCTGCAGTTCCTCCAAGGTTAGTCAACCATGATAGAGTATATTCGAGATATGCATGTACAGCTCGTAATCGATAGTTTGAGTCGTTCAGACCAGGCCAATGTCCTAACGATTGGTGTGAGCATCATGTAGACGGACAAATGAACGGTGCCTACCTTCTCGATGAGCCTGCGTGCGATGGGGTGGAAAGCGCTCGAGGACTGGCTGAAGACCCGCTTTGCAAGCGCAGAATCGGCCTGGCTCACAGACTTGAAGATGGGACGGCAGAACTTCATGCGACCTGAATGCCCAGGATGAGAGTGACATGAAGAATGGGAAAAAGAAGTCGCACCCTTGATCACTCCGGTCCCGTCCAAGCCAGCGATCCAGTTTACAGCTATCTCGGCAAAGTGCTTGGCAGTATCCGACGCTGGTTCACGTAGGGCCAGTTGATAGTATCGGAACCGGATTTCGACGTTGCCAGTAGAGTCGAAGCCGTAGATCTCGCCGAGCTTCTTCACATGGTCCAAGGGCAGCGTGGCCATGGTTTGGAGGCGTTCCACGAAGACGACTGGACAGAGATATGATCAGCAGTGAGCAGACCCACCACTCCTCATCGTTCTTACTCTTCTGGTTCGAGTTCAGCTTGGCCACGTCATCGGCGACAAAGGGCAGCTCGGCCGCAGGAGTGTCACGGGCAGCGTTCCAGCGATCCGCAAGCTGAAACGCGTCGGTGGCGAGGGTCGAGTCATACTCCATTTTCACGGGGAGGTCGAGCCCTTCGCCGTACAGCCAAGCCTGATAGGCTTTCAGTTTCACGTGGACACCTCGCTTGATACCTCACTTACGTCCCAGTCGATGCTGTCCAACGCCTTGATCTTCTCCTCTCCGCCATTCTCACGGAAGTACTTGTAGAGGTGGTCGCGCCACATCTGAGTAGTGATGCTTTTACCCTGATAGGTCGACACGTAGTCCTTGACGTAGGGTAAGAAGACGTCGAGGCCCCCCAAAGTACGCTCAATGTGAAGGATAAAGTTCGCCCCTTTCTCATACGGGACCGTGCTGAAGGCGTCATCCGGGTCTTCGAAACGCTGTGGAACTGTTAAGTTCATACACACAGCGAAGTATGAATGAGCGTACGTCGAACTCGATTTGAAGCCTCTGGTACTTTGGCCTGTCCGCATAGCCGGCGAGAGCATCAGCGAGCGCTTTCCTGCAGCCGAAATGAGCATCATGTCATTCTGTGCAGCGAAGAAACTTTCCTGCCAATGATGTACCTGGATGTGCAATGTAAGAAAATGATGTGACATGTGTATGACCAGAGGCACTGACGAGAACCCTCTCTCAGCCGGCCCGTGGATTTTCTCAGCAAGAACGCGCTCCATCCATGTCGTCCAACCCTCGTTGAGCCAGAAGTGGGATGCGTGTGCGTGCCTATTGCAAGACAAATCACGTCAGGAAGAGAGCAGCTAACGAGGAAGCGTAGACTGACGTGACACCGTTGCCGAACCAAGAGTGTGTTAGCTCGTGCCTGGAGATAGATCAGGATATGGCAAGCATGACGAGATCGTCATCACGAACCCAACAACGTCAACAAGGGAGCGATCGCCAGCAAGGAGAGCTATAGAGTATTGGTCAGTACGTTTTCTTTCAAGTGTTCAGTGAACACGCACTTGGGGTGAGGAAGGTCAAGCAAGCATTCTCCTACACATTTTAGGTAACCGGGAGTTAGCATCCAGCACATTCTACAGATCGACCTTGTCACTGACCATGCCTCCATAAGGGAACGAAGGCGGAAGGACAAGCTAAAGAACAAACGTCAGTCAGTTGTTAGGTCTACCAAGGGCCGAGAGAAGTGATCCGAACCAAATCGTACACGCCGAACCGGTACGGGACCACGAGGTCCTCCTCCAACTGAACGTATCTACCCACCAGTGTCAGTTCACAGAAGTAGGAGCTTGGTAAGTCATCGTGACCTGTTGGTGTCCTCGCTGAACTCCCAGTAGGCTGCATCAATAAACTCCGGCTCTGCCCAGACGCCCGTAGACCACTTGCGCCCAGGCACAGCAGGGAACGCTCGGTACCGGACGTTGCCCACGGCAATGGCAATCAGGTACGAAGGGATCGGGACGGGCTGGGAATACGTGTACTTGACAAGGTCGGTGCCAATGGTCTTGCCGTCATGAGCTGGCCCAGTCGAAGGGGGAGACTGCCGGATGGCCGACATGAGCACGGGAAGTGGTGATGATACACTGGCTTCGTATGTCTGGACTAGACTGAGTATCGCCAGCACATTGCCAGATGCAGGATGTCGAGCTTACCACTTTCACCGACGGGCTGTCTGAGGAAGAGTGTCAATACGCGTCATGACGCTCACGCATATAATCGTTGTTTACCTTGGCATGGCAGAAGTGCACGGGCGTAGATTGGTTGACATTGACTGAAGAGATAGGCGAACTGCTTGCCCTGGGTCTGCCTGGAAATGAAGAGTCAGGCTGCCATTTTCGTGCATCAATGACAGTCAAGACATACTCCTTTGAAAGCCAGCCGAGAGCCAGAGAGTCCTTCGAGGTGGTGTAGTCGATTTTCACGGTGACAGTGCTGCCCTTTTGTGGAGAGGAAGCGAGGTCAATCTTGAGAGCCTGGCCTACGACCTCGTGCTTTTCTCCCAGAGTATACTGTGCGCATGGCTTATGAACAACCTTTACTTGAGATACTCGTGAGCACACGGACCTCAGCCTTCTTGTTGTCAACATGGACGCCGTGGATAGTTAGATCCCCACAGTCGAGTCTATACATACATCAAACCATGAGTCTTACTATTCATAGAAAGACTGGTGTGAAGGGACGTACGTTACATGCTTCACGCCATCCTCCTTTACGTGAAGGGTGTGGGTTGCAGAACCCGAGATCGTTTTGGAGTCAAAGTCGACATGCCAGTCGAGGGCAATGTGCTCTGAGATGATCTCGTAGTAGTTTGACTGAGTCGTCGGATCGGTCTTCATGGTCGACGATGACGATGATGATGGCAGGAGTGAAGCCATATTCCGGAGAACGCGGCCCGGTGATCCCTGACGCCATTCAGTGGTGGCGCGTCCAGCTGTCCGCTTCCAGCGGCATGCAGCTTCGCCGACTCTGCCTCGAGAGACTGGGGTAGATAGTATGTGTTGCTGGTGCAACAAACGAATTCGCAAAGTTGCTGTCCCTAAGCGAGGACATACGGACGAAGACACCACTCGCGTGAGCGTCGGGGACAACATCGTGGCAGGGAACCGGGGTGACATTCCCCACTCCCACGGCCCGGCGTTACGAATGGTACATTCAAGTTCGTGATTGGTCATTCAGGAAAACAGATAATACATTTCAATGTCCAACAAGAAGCTACGTTTCACGTTCATGAGTCTCTGCTGCGAATCTAATGGGACGAGGACTGCAATCTTCACTCCACGCGGGGGATTGACACGGCGGGCTCCGAGGCGACCCCACGCTTGTTGTGGGTGACACCGGCGAGGGCGGGCTGGAGGGCGGCGTAGTAGAACTTTTGGGCACCCTATAAGATAACGAGGAATGATCAGACGTGGGATCGTGAAGTGAGCACAGGAGTGATCACGTACGCGGAACTGCGGGAGGTAGAGCCACATGATGAAGACCGACTTGAGCGCAAAGTACCACGGGACGTAGTACAGGACGACACGGAGGGCGAGGCTCTCGATGAAGTTGAGGAAGGCGAAGATGATCCAGTAGGACAGGTACTGAACGTCGTCCTGGTTGCCCGGGGTCTCGATCGCACGGAGGGAGAGGAAGCCGGGGATGACGAGACCGACAAGGTTGGAGACGGGCATGGCGAGGACGTTGATCGAGTGCAGGATGAAGACGAGAGCAGCTCCACCGATCACGAGGTAGCCCTTAGGCACGTTGGTGCGAGCCTCGGCTTGGTTGAGGGCCGGGTACTTGGTGAGCTGCGGAGTGGTCGTGTGAGCGAGCGATCACCGCCAGATCGTCAGGGTACGTACCTCCTTGTCGAGCTGAGACATGTAGTAGTTGGTCTTGTCCTTGGCCGTGAGGTAGGCCGGGTGGCTCTGAACCTTCTCCTGAGTGGACTGGGCAGACATCTGAGACCGATGCGTATGTTAGTTGGGCGAGATCAATGCGTTTGATCCATGCGAATGCTGCTCACGATCGAGAGTAGATAGAGGTTTGGGAGGAGAGAGGAGGGGCTGGTCGTGAAGTCGTCAAGGACTTGAAGGGCGGGAGAGAGGGGGGAAGATTTGGTGCGCCCGGGTGACGACCCGAGCCGCTCTTAAAAGTCGCGAGGTCCAGAAACACGCGTCAGTGTGACGTCTTGACGTCTGGGCGCCAAAAGGACAACGTGGCCGCCTTGCACTTATCCCTCAATGGCCGACTACGACTCTATGAGCGTCCGTCATCTCTCTGGCTGTGTAGTCTCATGATCTGTCGACTGAACTGGAGGTCGATTTCAGGCTCTTTACGCGCGGGCCACACCATTCACTCCTACAGTTCCCACTGCCGCACTGCCGTACTTGGCTTTCATCCTGTTGACTACCACGTTTGGCCTGACCTTCTACTTCTCAACGTGCGTTCTACTCGTGTTCGCCGCCATACATCAGATACTCGTGTTGATTATCGATCTCAATCCAGGCTGCCCAAGAGCGGGCTTCCCACACGCGAGTTGGGCGTTGCCGCAGTCGCGAGCGCACTGAGCGGCGTCGGCGTCGTGGCTCTGTTCTGCAGCGTGGGGGTGTACGTATGACCGACAACGGTGTATGTACGGGATGTCATCGGGATATATACGTGTGTGCGTGTGCATTGGCTCAGTTGTTCACCCTCCATCCATACCCACATTTCACACACTGGGAGGCTCGTCAGAATATATATCACAGAGCGATGGCATCAAACGCACCGTGTAGAAGACCGTTGATCCTTCATCTGCACTACGAAGCTACACCAAATCGTGTCAGCCTCGTGTTGCCCAGATCGGACGAGCACACGCACCTGCAACTCTTTCGAGTACGCTTCCATATGTCCACACTCGGGACACTTTTCGGCAACCTATAGATATCATGTTGAGCAGAAACGATAGTTCGTATAGATGGTACGCATACCTTCGTCCGCGTTTCTTCGTCGGCAGTGTGGACCTTAGTCTGCGTCGTTCGGAGCTTCTGACGGAGGACGCTCGGGAACGCGTCTGGTCGAGAATGTGTGGTGATTTCAATGTTCATGTATGCTGTCGAGGATAATCAGCTCCTACACCGTCACTCATGGAGGGTTACAGGAGACGTACATGCGGCTGGCTCCTCATGTCCGCATTGCTCGCAGGTGACACTGTCCTCCTCGCCCCTCGGCAAGTCGAGAAGAGTGCCGCAGTCGGGACAGAACAGCAAAGCACCTTATGCAGCGTACATGTCAACATGTGCAAGTGCTTATAGAGCTGTATGGCGCACACCGATCTTCTCTGCGCGTCGGGAGGAAGAAGGCATGTTGGAGGGAGAGAGCAAGTGACGAAAATGAGAGACGCCCAAGCAGTTTCTTCAAGGCTGCATCACTTTTTTTTCGTCGCTGAACATGTTTCGCTCTTTGCTTCGTCCTTTCTTTGTTCACGACGTTATCACAACTGCGCAAGTTCGAAGGCACGCGACCATTGATGGCTTCTCGACTTGGAAAATCCTCAAGGCACCATCACAATCCAAGCAGTTGAAAGAAGCGTACTTTTCATTATCTTTACCGCGTTCTCTCCTCCGTTTTACTGGTCCCCATCATCAAGCGGCCGCCGAACATGATGCCCTGAACTTTGCATGTACCCAGAAGAAGAGGGGTATAGATGACCTGCAAAGTATCTGGCTATCACTTCGTTAATTTGCTGCAGTCTTCAGGTGAAAACACCTGCTCATGGTCCGACACGGCACTGAGCCCCGAATGTTGGTGGAGTTGAGCCACGCGGTTCTGGACTCCCTCGGCCACCTCGGACTGAACTTTCTCTGAATTTCACACCGGCGCAAGGGGTGTCACGATGCATCTACTGTTATACAAGCCATGTTAGATTTGCTGATTTGCGTGTCAAACTTTGTTACGGTGCATATAGTACACTTGCATATATGAGCTGCAGAACGACGGGAGCCAGTGGCGCGGTATCGGGATCATCGCACGAGACCTTCCTCGGACCTCGGTTCGCCTTCTTCCCAGTGATTGATACGAGCGCCCTTATATATGGCGTCGATAGCTAGTCGCCGACTTCCCCGCCCTTTGCGTTGGTTGGAGCTGACGTCGACTCGAGCCGCTCTCTGAACTCGACGGCGGGACTCCTGCACCATGACCGAAGACGAGGAGAAATACTCTGGCTCCGAGACGGGGACGGCGGCTGCTTCTGAAGCGGAGGTCATTGAGCGTCCAACGGGCCTCAAGGGACTATACTATCACCCGGTTACGCAGCTTGTCATGCTCGGTGCGCAGGTTCTGTACACAGCTGCCACGAACTTGACTGACTGGTCATGTCCAAGGCTTCGTTTGTTTCATGTGTCCCGGCTTGTTCAACGCTATCAACGGCATCGGCGCTGCAGGCCAGGTCGACGCACATACTTCCGCGAACTCGAATGCGGCTCTGTACGGATGCTTTGCTGGCGTCGCTTTCTTTGCAGGGTAGGCGTTCGTCGGCTCTCCTTTCCTGTGTTGCTGTGAACGTTGTCATCTGACGTGCTTTCGTAGTTCAGTCAATAACGTGCTCGGAGCCCGGTTGACTCTTCTGCTGGGCTCATTTGGATATGCTCTCTACGTTGGTAGCTACTTGTGAGGAGACACCACTTTGTGCCCTTTTCTCTTCTTCCTCACGTCTCGCTCTGCAGAGCCTTGAACATCAACCCCAACCTCGGCGGGTTTTCTATCGCCGCTGGAGCTATCTTGGGTGTCTGTGCCGGTCTTCTTTGGACCGCTCAAGGCAGTCTCATGCTTGCGTACCCGTTAGTATCTCCACCTCCATTGCATGAACGAAGCACGGGATCTTATTATGTTGATGCAGCACAGAGATGCAGAAGGGCAGCTTCATTGGCATCTTCTGGGTCATTTTCAACCTTGGCGGAGTCGTCGGTTCTGCCGTTGCTTTCGGCACCAACTACCACTCCAAGTTGAACGGCATCAGCACTCCCACATATATCGGTTTTACCGTGCTCACCGGCATTGGCATCCTGCTTCCCCTGTTCATGGCCGATCCCAAGAAGATGGTGCGGACGGATGGCACACGGATCGTGACAATCCTTCATCCCTCGTGGAAATCTGAGATCCTGGGGTTGTGGATTGCTCTCCGTACCGACCCTTATATCATCCTGCTTTTCCCGATGTTCCTGGCCTCCAACTGGTTCTACACATGGCGTGAGTACCTTTCTTTTGTTTCTCAATGTTCTGAGCATCGTCGCTAAGAACAGCGGCGTCCCTTCAGAATTCAATGGATACAATGGTGCCCTCTTCAACATACGTACGCGTTCGTTCAACAGCATGCTCTATTGGATGTCGCAGATGTTTGGCTCTGTCGCCATTGGCCTACTTCTCGACTCACAGCGGTTCTCTCGTCGAACGCGCGCCTTCGCTGGCTGGTTCATCTTGCTCGTAATGGTCATGATCGTTCATGGATGGGGGTATCATTACCAGCTGTCAGTAGCCTGACGTCGAGACCCTGCTGGCATGCATATGCTCACTACTTGAACACACAGTGGCTACACGCGCGAGTCTACAGATGCGGTTCTGCACCCTAATCTGGTGAAGATGGACCTTCACGATCATGGGTACGGACAGTATCTGCTCTTCTACATCTTCTGTGGCCTCCTGGATTCGATGTGGCAGACTGCAGCCTATTGGATGATGGGTGCCATGTCGAACGACCCGGCGAAACTGGCGCACTTTACGGGCTTCTACAAGTCAATCCAGTCCGCAGGTGGTGCCGGCATGTGGAGAGCAGACGGCCAGGGTTTGCCGTACATGGTGTGTACACTTGTGGAGATTTTGTCCGCTTGGAGCTGAGAATGGTGCTTCAGACCATCTTTGCGTCAACATGGGCTTTGCTCACTGCCGGCCTGGTCTTTATGCTACCGATGATCTACATGCGCGTGTACGATCATCAAGAAGAAATGGTGTCAGTTTGATTTGGCACCGTGGTGACTACTTGCTGATGAACTTGCCAGAGTCGCCGTCGGAGGTACAGAGCAAGTGATAGCTAAAAACGAGTGATGCGCAACTTTTGTCTCTCCTCTTTCCAGCCCATCTCATTGTCCTTGCTCTTTACGTGCTTTTTGTAATTCATGCGACGGCGCTGGTGATTGATGCTCTCTCTCATTTTGTCATGTCCAAGTCCACCCAATTGTATCATTATAGTTATGACATGAAAATGGAAAGCATCCAACGAAAACAAGCCCTGTTCAGAATATGGTGCTCAGAGACCCGTCTGCAGCCGCTGCACCACCCATGGCCTGGTAGGCCTTGACACCTGGCCCGTTCTTGCCAAAGGTGAAGCCGACCCACACGCCGCGGCTAAAGTCGTCCTCGGTTTCCCGCACTTGGTCAACATTCTTCTGCTTCTCCTTGACCTCGGCGTACTTGGCCATGTCCTCGGGCGAAGTAAAGTCGTCGTAATAGCCGGTGTCAAAGTCAGAGTCGAGGGCAGGGACGAATGGAGCTTGAACCCCGCGGAGGTCGTCCCAATGTACATGCGCAAAGAACGGGTGTTCACGAACTTGGGCGAGGCTGGAAAACCGAGTCGAAACGTGCGAGATCAAACTAAAAGGGAGATATTAGTTTCAGAACCAGCTGAGAGCCCTGCGTGCACTGACCTTGTCACGCCGTCCCAAGCTACGTCCGAAAGGTTGAAGATGAGATCTTCTGGGCGGTCATATTCTGGTCGGCGGAGCACCTTTGTCCAATTCTTGAGGTTCGCCCACGTCTCCTCGGGCGTACCCCCACTAAAGGGCGGGAAGCCCGCGAGAAACTCGAAGAGGATGCAGCCCAGCGACCAGTAATCAACCGAGTACGAATAGGGCTTGCCGCGGAGAACTTCGGGTGCCATGTAGTCTGGCGAACCGACGATCGAGTCTGCGTACCGAGGCTCGGCTGCCCGTATCGAGCGGTAGATAGATCGGCGTTCGATTGTAGAACGTTGGATGAGCGGCTGGTCCTTGGCCTTGTCCAACTAAGCAACAGGTCACACCATTCAGCGAAAATGATACAAAAATGACAAGGCAGCTGTACGGACCTTGACTCGGAGAGAGTCGATCCGCTTCGGGTTCAGCGCACCGGTGGCGAGGCCGAAATCAGTAAGTTTGACGTGACCAGTGCTGTCCACCAGAAAGTTCTACAGGGGAAAGGCACGATCAGTCTCATGAATGGGCGTCAAGGGGGGATCTCACCTCTGGCTTGAGATCCCGATGGATGTAGCCCAGTTTGTGCAGCTCGTTCACAGCTGCGAACATCTCCGAGATGTAGTACCGAGCGTGCTCTTCCTTGAGCACGCCCGAGTTGTTGAGCAACGTGCGGAAGTCACCGCCGGGCACAAACTCCATCGCGAGATAAACATATTCCGGGTCCTGAAAGGCGTAGAGCAGGCGTACGAGCCATGGAGTCTTGGTTGCGGTCAGAATGTCTCGCTCCACGAGAACGTGGCGGATCTGTGTAGTATCATTCAATACGGAGAGAAGTGTACTGGATGGATAGACGCACCTCATCCATCTTGGCCAGTGTACGCTTACGGAGCTTCTTGAGCGCACACACCTCTCCCGACTCTTGCTTCCTAGCCAAGTACACTTCACCATAGCCGCCCTGACCGATCTGAGCGATGATGTGAAACTGATCGACCTTGAGCTTGGTCCGGCGCTTTCGCAGCAGGACGCGCTCGCGTCCACAGTACGACTTGAACTCCTTTGAATATTCGGGTCCAGACAACGCACGCGCTTTAGTGTCGGCATCGAATTGCGTGCGGCGATCTTTGCGTGCACCGATGTACCCAAGCAATTGAAAGTAGTAATCGAGGAAGTCTAGGAGAATGAGGAAGAGAATAAGGGTGATGAGTGTCAATGAGCACCCGGCGAAAGCTGGAGTGACATACTCACAGAGTTGTGCGACGGTCCCTTTCCGTCGGATCTCTGGACTTTCCAGCAGCTCAATCTCCCACATCTTGAAGCCGCCGGGCTTCAGAGTGCCTCGGGCAGTGTCCATTCTCACATCATCTGCACCAAATGTGTAGCCTCGTGCAGTGCTCATGCGGATGTCGGGAAGCCCCGCGGACGTGAGACCTTTGGCAGTGTCCATCCGGATGTCGTGGAGGAACTCGTGGTCATTGTCGTGCGCGCTTGGCAAACCTTGCACACGATGAGTCGGCGTGGTCGCGGGATCGTCCGCCTTTGCGGGCACCTTGACGGCAGGCATCGCGCTGGCTGAAGACCAAGCCGCTCTCCTACCCCGGTCCGGAGTGCTGAATCAGAGAGGACACTGCAGGCATGGCTCGGGTAATGCCTGACAACACAACCGATGGATGTCCGGATGAGCACATGTATGTAAGCGGAAGCGCATGATCCTGTTGGGCCCCTTATGTGCTGGCTCCCCTGCCCGCTATATAGAACATTGTATCTTGTAGAATAATGAGAGATAATATACGACTGAGGTCGCTACGTGTAACATGCAGAGGTTAAAGCCAGTAGATGCCCATGTTGGGCCTTGGCAGCAGGCCTCGATGACCGATCCGTCGTCCCATGTCACCCCCCTCCTTAAACTGTCGGTACACGATCACGTGCACCCCGTCGACTCTGAGCGCGCTCCACCTCGTATGGCCGCACCGCGCCGGACGCGCTCCTGCCTTCCCATGCTGGGGACCCGCTGCGCCCGCCGGCACACATGCCGGACCTGCTACCGGAGGATCTCTCCCACGGCGGCGGTATGCCTGTCGAAGAAGGACTGCACGGTATCGCTCCTCGTCCTGGGCTTCCTTGCGGCGGCGCCTCCACTAGCGAACGAGGCCTCTTACAGCTTAGCCTCTCCCTCTACCAGAGACGGAGGAGTGGGCCGCGTCGTTGGCCTCTGCAGTCAAAGAGGAGGGGTGACGTGGCAGGCAGGCCTTCCCGGCCGTGTTTCGCGGACGTGTCCATGGCCGCGGCGGCGCTCCCCCTCATGCGGGCATGCGCGGCGGCGCCTATACGGGTGACATTCCCTCCCCTCCGCGTTGCCGAGGCTGCCGGTCAAAAATGAGCTGAACAACACTCCCACACTGGAAAGGATACTCAACCCCGGAAGAAGATGCGTACGGTGGTCCTCGCCAGGGGTGGGCGACAAGCCCTCGAACTTGGCTTCCTTGTTCAGCTCGAACAGTTCCGTGGAGGGAGCAGCACATGACGGCACACTCACTCCGAGGGGGGTATACGCGGCATCTCTCCCAAGAGAGGAGACGCCGCGCGATCCAGATACGGTCCACCTGGCGGAGACGCGGTCTGTCCCGCTGCCGAAGAAGCCCATAGCGGTGGGCTGCCGCGGGCAGGTGGGAGTCGGCGCCCTTTTCGCAGGCGGCGCTACTCACCCTTCCCGGCACCGTCATGAGAAGGAGGTGGCACTCCCTACATAGGAGCGGCCCGTGAGCGGCGGCACTCCTGCTTACACGGCAGGCAAAACAACGTGCGGGCGAGGATCAGCATGGCGGGACGGGACTCGTGCTGCACCGACCGGACGTAGGGGTGAGCCTGCTGCTGGAAGAAGCATGCGTAGAGGTCACCCGTGCCCGGCAGGAGCTCCTGTCTAGGCTCCGCAAACGCCGGCAAAGCGCGGTCAGCAGGAGATGCTGATCTGTCCGACAAATCGTTGGCATATAAAACATCTAAGTGATTCATCGTTCGACCATACGGAGAAGGAGAATTCAACACAACTTCCAAAGAGAGGGGGGAAAAAATGGATATGACACACAATGGGAGGTACAGATAGGTGATGCAGATGGGCACGAAAGCGACAGCTCGGAAAGCGGCGCCCGGCACAGCCTCAATTCGGCACCAGGCACGCTCCGGTTGTGCAGAGTCTCAATCTGACACGTCAGCCGGGTCGGGATCGAGGCAAGGGAGAGGTGAAGGCCGTGTAAGCCGTTCTTGTCGGTGCACTGGGAGAACCTAAAGGTGGGCAGGCGTCAGACAATATGACATCGACGGTAGCAGAGCTACTCACAGTCCATCGTTCGACCCACGAACATGCCCAAGCGCAACCGTCGCCATGCCCGCCTCATACATTAGGATCGGGCCTTGACACCACTAACGTCCCCGTCCATACTCTCTTGCGGCCGTCGATGTCAATCGCGATGCGGAGCGCCGCCTGCGTAGTGTCGAAGGTAAGGGCGAGCGGCGACTCGTGCGAGACCACCGGGCTACTGTTGATGTCCCGGAGTACTCATGGGGAAGACGATGGTCGAGTTGACGGCCTGGTAGAGTTGTCGCTCGCGCGGGCTGATGAAGAACCTGGGAGCTTGAGGCCGGGCGTACGGCTGCGTAGCCGGGTGTGTCTGCCATTTACGATCAGCCTCTTGCCTCGCTGCTGTATACAGCACGACCATCACTTACGGTCAAATGCAGTGAGGTAGAAACGCGGTTCATGGGTCATTGGCGGGTCGAGCGCCTGGAGCCGCGATAGCCTGGCGATCTAGATGACGAGGCTGGACGAGCGGCCGAAGCAGAAGGTCAAACATTAGGACGGCGCGCACAGTTGAGGTGGGTGCGAGCACGCAGGCCATCGCGCGTCTGAGCATGTCGGGGTGCGAGTCCTAGTCCGGGTGGGGAGTGCGCAAGGACGCGTTCATGTGCTCTGAGTGCCTGAGCACATCCTGAGCGGAATGGATGTACGAGAGGACGTGGAAGAGCCATTGGCAGCATTGACCGCTGGTATAACGATGGAGAGGACGGTAAAGAGAAGGGACCGGGGGAGGGACACCCGCTCGACCACGGCGGGAGGAAAGAAAGCGTAGGCTGGTTGTGGCGGACTTGACCTCTTTCCGTTCCGGCCTCATTAATGTCCACGGACATGGACCATGTTCCTCAAGAACGCAGGCGAGGGCGAAGCGCTCGTGAAAAGCGCGGCGACGTCCGCAGTCTGCGCGCGCTTTGGAACGGCAATCACACGCATCCGCACACGCTCCTGGATTGAGACGATGGCTGAAAGCGTGAAAGCCGATCTGCGACTCCAGGCCGCGTTCGGCGTGCGTGATGGGCAACCCCAGGTGCTCAAGTTGGATGCCGAGCTGTTTATCGTGAATGCGTGCAACACTGTCGTGCAGCGTACAAACACCCGGGATGCCGTCCCTCGTGATCCATATATCGTGATGGCTGACATGCCACAAGCACACCGGTGCCAATCATCCAGTCGTACGCGACCTCCCAGGGAGACGAAGCATTCGTCAAGGAAGCGGCCGTTACCAAAGCGGACACCACCGTCCCGTATGGCCCCTTCTCGAGCGTGCCGGCCCCGTTCGGTAGCCCAGACCAGAGAACTATCTACATCCATTACGGCTGCGACAGGCCCCTCCGCAAGATCCGCTCGCTCCAGCGATGGGCTGAGGCCCGAACCTCAACATCCAGCACGACCAGTTACTGGGCCCAGTCATGAACAATTTGATACTGTCATGGTGTCGGAATCCAGTCGCACAAAAAAACACGACATTGCTCACAGGAAAAGCAGCGCCTTGCAATATGCTCACCGCCTGGACGGAGAGCAGCATGACCAGACTCTGTCGGCGCAGCAGCAGCCGTGTCCTCGGGTTGCGGAGGGTCGCCGCGGCGAAGCCAAGGACAACGAGATTGGCCACCATAGCGGCAATGGTGGGCGCAACCGCTGAGGGCCAAGCCAGCTCACTCTCCATGTTGTAAGGTTGAGCGGTGATCATGTACCTGTCCACAAGGCAATCGCCGACAGCTGATCCGTCCACTCGAGATCCCGCGCTCGCAGAACCATCGCGACATTGTCCGTGAGAGAATGAGGGGGGAGGAGAAGAGAAGAGAAGAGAGGGAGGAGGGGTAGAGAGAGAGGAAGGCATCCCAATGGCAATAGCAGACACGAAGGCGGCGACATTTAAAGGGCGGCCGGGGTGGTGCACAAGCCGAGCTGCAGGGGTGTCCGCAGCAGTGAACATGCATTAATGATTCAGTTGTGGATCGATTCACTGAAGGAATCGAGCCACGCAATCGGTCGCTCTTCCCATTTCTTCGCGAAGACACGTACGTCTACCTACCGTAGACGAGACCTGGCTTCACTTCAACTCTGAGTACGAACAAAGTGTATTCGAATGAGCTGAGCCTATATGGGATATATCCCACAGCGCGCGACCGAGAACGTAGCGAGGAGGAAGTCGATCATGTTGTCAATCGAGAGAGCGATCGTGGAGTGTGGGGTCTAGACAAGAGGCGGCGCAGTCCCGTGACGGCGAACGATCCTCTTACCACTACCTGAGCACACGTTGCGATCAGGCGGTCTTACTAGTACGAACGCATTTTCATGTCAGTTGAACGGGGTGCCCCCCCACGTGTCCACTTACTGCAAGAGACGATCCGGGGCCTCGAGGGCGCCCGCTGAAGAGATCGCGCGTGGCGTCGCCCGGATCGGACGGGTCTCGCAACTCGGACGAGACCAGTGTTCCCGTCACGGCCGACACCGGCAGCCTCGTGGAACCGTGATGGAGGGGGAGGAGAATGTGCGCGACGGCCGGCAGAGGCTTTGGGAACGACAGTGACGGCGTCGGGAACTCTGTCAGGCAGTTTTGGCGGCGGAAGCGAGCCATTTCAACCGTCTCAATTCCGAGGACTGGGTGAAAAGATGACCGGCACAGTCGAAGGAAGTCAGTCGCATCAATGGATTGCGTTTGAGGTCTGCTCGACATGAGCACTAGCAGAAGGCGTTGGTTATGAGCAGTATGGTCTTGTTCCAATTGTCCGCAGAATGGTCGTTCGACCATCGCGTACAGTTCTGGAGCCAAACAGCATTGATGTCGAGGAACAATGAGTCAGTATTGCATTCCCTCATGATGTCGAGACATTGATGCGGTGCATATACTGTACAATCATCATAGCAGATATAGGCGATGCCCACACCAGATTATACGGAGCTGTTTCCAGCGCTGGACTCGGTCTCCGATGAAACGAGGTAGTCTTGAGCCATACTGGAACGTACGCGAATGTCACACTGGAAAGGTTTCGGGAAACTGAGGAAACGTTAGCCCGACGAACGAGCAACCTGAGCACGGCGAGTTACCTCACTGCAACTCCACTTTCGTACTGCATGTCGGGCATGATCGGACTGCCGGCTGCATCTGTGGGAACACGGAACTCGAAGACTGACGCAAGGACAGCCAGCGTGGCGAACAGTTGCGCCTCTGCAAACCCCGATCCGGGGCATCTTCTCCTACCATAACCGAAGGCAAACTCGCGAGGATTTAGAGCGGTAGTTCCCGGACATGGATTATGAGGGGATGAGGGGATGAAGCGATCAGGGATGAACTCGAAGGGAGAAGGATAGTCGTCCTCATCGTGAAGACATTGCCTGCGGGATTCTGTCAGACTTGCATGGCACAGTATGAAGATCGAATTACCAGGAATTTGGAATGACGAGTGCGTTTTTCTCGATTAACAGTCCGCGATAAAAGTCATCATTGTGAATGTATCGGGGTACCGCTTTGAGATGTCAGAACTCAGGAAATAGATGGAACAAACAGGACAAGTTACCAAGAGGAGTCGCCGGCTGCCATCTAAGAACTTCCAAGATACACGCGTTGACGTAAGGCAAGCTGTCTCTGTCAGCGATGAGGGGAAGACGAGAAAAACGAGTGAGAAATGCATCAAGTTCCTCATGCAGGCGCTCCTGTACAGCTGGGAAGAGCATCATGGCGAGGATGAAGCTGTTGATGGACGATTGGACAGTTTCTACACCAACTGCAACAGCGCCAGTCAGCGTTTTCACAACCCAGATAAAAAAATACACTAACCAGTATAGGCAGTCGCAGCCACACCCTTAATCGCCTCTTCGTCATTGACCCGATCATTCTTCTCATCGTAGTTGTGCTCAATCATACGAGCGGTGAGAGAATCACTTGAGCGACCTATGGTCTAGAGCAGGGCTGATGAGGGACCGAAACACGGAGCGTATGCATGCAGCGCACCATCTGATTCTTCACTCGCTCGTAGGGCTTGTTCAGAACGTCTTCCAACAGAGCACGTAACTGGGTGAGATTCCGAGCGAACTGGCGTCCAAACGTCGCGGGGGGCAGGATAGATACTGTGATAAGGTGAGATAGAACATCGCAAAGGAAGATTCGGCTCACGCCATGGCCATAGGTCTACGGGGTGACTGCCGAGAGTGCCGAGGTCTTGTATAAGATCTCGGATTGACTCAGCACGAGCGATCCAAGGGTCATCACTGTTTTGTACTGTAGAGTTTCAGCCAGCGCCAGCAGTGTCTACTCAAGATCCGGCCTCACCGTCATAGTTATACGTAGCCTTGAAGATAGTGCCGGCAGCCATTCTGTATCCACATTTGCACATGAGATGGTAATAGGTGAGGTTCCACATACCTGTGAACCGCTTGGTCAAGCTGCGATTGATCGTGTATCAAGCTCATGCCAAGACTACGCGCTCCACTCTCCATGGTAGGATGAGTTATGTGGGATGCCTGCTGACTCAAAGAGAACGCGAAAAGTCGGCGGTGAGTCATCACAGCCGGTCCATACGGAAGACCAGGTAGTGACCATGTCCAACCAGCCCATCGGGTCAAGACCTCCATTGAAGGACGATCGGAGTAGGTAGCAGAGCGTTCGTTGAGGAGGGCAGTGATCGCACGCCGCGAGTTGAGAATGACGATGGGTCGCCCTAGAACTTCAATACGCACGACATCTCCTGCATAGTAGAGTAAGTACAATAGCCGACCGCGCCGATTCGTCGCACCGTATAGGGACTTCCATTTCCCGTACGTGGTCCATTGACGTTTCTCTGGAATGAGATGTAGGTGTCCGATGATCGGGAGGGCTGGTGGCCCTGGTGGTAGGTTGCGAGGACGGCGTATTGCGCGGTATACCGCGAAAGTCGTTATGCCCAGTCCAAAGAGCACAAGCATTGACAAGGACATCATGGGCTGGCAGAGAGTGCGGACTCAAGTGAGGAAAAATGGGGAGGACGAAAGGGTCAAAAGGCTGCATAAACTGATGACCTGATAACAGGCAGTGAATTGTTCGACAACCATGCCTGTAGCTGATTTGATACACCGCTGAGCGCCGAGACAGCATGTGAGATGTGGAAACGAGAAAGAAGTGTTCGCGCTGACGTGATCAGCAACACCTTCGACTGCTCTTGTGATTGAGCAGGACATTGCTCTTGCCGACGGATCGGCTGCCTGAGCATTGGCTGCCGTCGTACCAAATGTGTGCTCTCCCGCACGGTCAGAGCCCGTCATCAGGTCGTGGCTCACAAGTCAGACGATGGCAGCCCGAGCTTTCTATTCTCTCCTTGCTTTCCTCGAACCCGACGCCTGCTCCTACTACGCTTACGTTCACGAGAGCTGGACTAGCCGGACGAGTGATCGGCTACTCTGAGGTAACGTACTCACGCACACCGACCATAATTCTCTTCTGACGGCTCTGTGTGTCCCTTGCAACAGGTTCCAAATCCTCGTATCGACACTGGACCCCAGTCCACATCTCTGGACCGCGCTCATGGTCCCAGTAAGAACTTTGTGCGCGGAAAATCCGGATATGTGCCGTTTTGGCCGGACGGACTGGACGCGGTTGCTCGTGAGTCGGGAGGTGTAGACGCTCTTGTCTCTGGCGGGAAGGGCTTGCGAACCGTTACGCCCGGTTCTCTCGTGGGTTGCGCCTAGGGCGCGAACATGCCGGCCAAGTGTGTCGTCTTCTCCAACATCCGGAAGCACGATGGGCGCGACTCCTGAGCCATACTCCCTAGCGAGTATACTCAGATGGCTGGTCGTGCAGGTCGTCGTGGACTTGATGCTACAGGCACTGTCATGATCAACGCCAATGATGACATTCCCGAGGTTGGTTCACGGCCCACCCCACTTACTTCCATACTCACACATTCATTTAGTAAGACACGCTGATGACCATCATCCTTGGGAAGCCCACCAAGCTACGGTCACAGTTCCGACTCACCTACAACATGATCCTAAACATGCTTCGAGTCGAAGCACTCAAGGTCGAGGAGATGATCAAACGCAGCTTTTCGGAGAATGCCCCAGCGCTTGCTTCCCGATCAGCAGCCCAAGGTCGTCGAGGTCAGCGGCATTCCCCTCACTCTCGGCTGCAGCCGTCTTATCCGATACAGGGCAAGAAACAACTTGCCGTTCTTCCCAAGCTTCATGGTGATGTATGCTCGCCGGACATCAACGTTTACTACGACATCAACGCAGACATCGTCGTGTGCAACCTGCAATTGCTCACGATACTCACCAGCCACTGGGAGTTGAGAAACATGCTAGTCTCGGGTGGCGTCGTCGTTCTGCGTGATGAGGTAGTCCTTGTGTATCTCGAGATCTGCTTGGTCTGACAAATTCATCAGCACTTCAACTTTAGCCTCGCTGTTCTGCTTCGAGCAACAGCAGATGCCTTCACAACGGACGGCGTAAGGGACAAGATCAAGTCATACTTTGTGCTCGCCTTGTTGGACGAGGATAGGAAGTCTGGCAAGCATGGTACTAAGCTTCATGTTTGCTGCTCGCAACCGCACTCACACACCAACACAGATATTGATACGCTTGCTATCACCCCTCGCTGGTCCTCTCGACCCGGCAGACTAGCATAATGAGTACTGTATCTCAACCACGGCGAGTGAGTGGGGTTTGCCCACCAACCAGTCTCGTACACCTTTGCAGCCTGGGATAGTTGCCGTTTGCGAGAAAGGGAACGTTCAGATGTGCCGCAATCATGTACGTAATACGACGAACTACGAGGGTTACAAGACTCGCTTTATGGGCTTCTTATACGACGAGGAGACTGGGGCACAAACTGCTCTCGGATGTGCTCAAGGCATGACGGAGTCGTTGATAATCTCCGCCATTTGCTGGGATCGAACGCGCATGTCGACGTTGAATGCATCAGGGTAACTGGCCGGCATTAGCACGCGCATGGGACTCAGCAGTCGTATATCTCTCACCTGACTAAGCCTGTCTTGTACTGCGGGTTCGGAAGAACCGGCTCCCCGTGCTGATCCAGAGCAGGAAGAATGTCGAATGCATGGAGAATTGAGGTGGCGAGGAGAAGAACGTTGTTGATGCCCAGCTGCTTTCCCGGACACACTCTACCATGTACTGTAAGAATGAGATATGGATTGAAAGTCTGGGGAAGACGTACCGCTTGCCGAATCCAAACGCGTAAGTGAAAGGGTCAAGTGGTATCGGCTGGCCATTCCCCGCCTGAAAACGTTCTGGCTTGAAACTCTCAGGATCATCGACGTTTCGGGAGATCGCCCTGGATATAAGCGATACATTTGCCAGTGTAAAGACAATTCATGACGAGTGTAACATACCAGACGTTCGGGATGACAATAGATTTCGGTGGGATGTAGAATCCTGTGAAGAAAACGTCAACCATAGCCACAAACGCGTGTGGGAAAAAGTGCACCTCGGTATGTGTCTGGCCCTCGTGACTGCCGCGGGATACCTAGTGGTTAAGTGTGAGCGTGAATGAACAAATGACTTAAACAAGCGCTTGTCACGTACTGAGCGGAAGTGCTGGCCTCCATCTCATTGTCTCTTTGACAACGTCCGTAACATACGGCAAGGATTTGGCATCCTGAAGCGAAGGGAGTCGAGTAGAAGGCACTAGCCGACGAACCTCCGCTTGCGCACGTCTTTGAACATCAGGGTGGTGGACCATGGCTATGATGAAGTTGAGGATCGTCGTATACGTCTGCAGCTGTCAGAGTGCGCGAAGACAAGACGACAGAGCCTCTTACCGTCTCAGCACCAGCTATTCTGAGTGCGTGAGTGGGGAATTACAGCGCGCAACCCGATTGCATACCGCCGTATAGAGAGCCCGTTGCCCACTTGGCGGCATGCTCCGCCATCGCTCGAGACTGCGCTGGCTCGTTGTCCACCTCCTGGAGCAGCTGGGAAGTAAGCGAGGGCACCACATCACCAATGCTCTATCGAGGTTATGTCAGTGATGTACATGTGTTATCTGTGGAAGACTCTACCATTTGTGCCTTAACATACTCAAACCCGATCGTTACTATATCGTGGATCATCTGTCTTCCCATGTGGGCAGCCCGAGCCGGCGATCCAGGAACCCAGTCTGGTAGGTATTTCACTGAAAGACGTGAGCATGTCGCTTGTGTATTGCCTCACCGCGCAGACTCACGAGCTGGAATCAGATCTACCAGATGAGCGCCCGGCATGGTACTATGGCTAATGAGAGCAAGTGTTTCTTCAGCAAGGGTTATGTACTATAGATTGTTGAGAGTGATATACGAGCAAGAACATAGCTGTTCCGACATACCATATCATCTGGTGTGTTGACAGGGAACCCATATGTTATCGAGACAACGATGCGTCCGGCGGTTCTGAATGATATGTTGGTCAAAGCTGAGCTGATGCAAGTATGAACGATCGCACAGCCGAAGATGGTCTCTCAGCGCTGCCGGTTTTCGGATCACGTCCGCCAAGAATGAAGTGACGTGTTGCTCTTGTGTGCGAGCGTATTTCCTTGTAATGTCTGCAGACATGGCTGAGTTCACGAGTCGACGCTGCTGTTTCCATTCCGCCTCGTATGGAAGTAAAGGCATGGCCTAGGGTTGGTTTGAATCCCTCTACTTTGTACCCGCCGCAGTAAAGGCACTCACGTTGTCTAGCCCCATCATTTCGCCTAAGAACGTAAACACAGGACGATCCGAGTAAGTTGCGCCCCGAGCCTCTAGCAAATCCTTTACAGCTTCATGTGTGTTGAGGACGATGATGGATTGGCCGAAACCATAGAGAGAGACCACATCACCTAGTAGTATCATGGGGTTATTAGCACCTATATCACTGGATAGCGTGAACTAATCACCGAAAGTATGACTCCAACGAGTAAACTCGATCCACGGATGTTCGACCGGTAGACTCAACAAACTGCCGATAAGCGGATAGCGAGTGGGACCGGGAGGCCAGGCAGACGCTCGTGGCCGGCAAACGAGCCAGTGGTAGGCCACATAGACCGCTGCGCCAGTAACCGCGAGTAGTGCGAGGAGCATGAGCAATTTCGTATCATGCAGAGTGCGGACAGCATCTTATGGCTTTCCATCAGCGAACCGGTTCAAGCCCGAAATCGCGAAGAGTGTCATGCACGGCCGTCTTGAGCGCCAGATGGAGCGGTAAGCGCTTGCTCCACACGCACAGGATAGATGTCCTTCCATCATGACTTTGGAGCCGGCGAGTCAGGTGATACGACCGCTATCATGGGCTCGTGGTTTAACATGGTCTCGTTCAATATCGCCGAGTTTGCTGTGAAAGTTCGTGACCGATGTGTTTGCCTATCTTCCTCGACCTGATCTTTCATTTCAGTGTCTTTTGACTATCAGATGGCTTCCTTTCCTTAACCACGTCTCCATGAAGTCCAACCGGGCCCACAGCGTCGTCACGACCATGATTCAGGTCGAGTGGATAATCAACATTCACCCAAACTCCCTTGACATCCCAGATTCAGACCAGTATCTGTAACTAACTCTATCGGTACAGCGGGGATGACTACAATTATAGTTCGAAGAGCCTTCTTGCTATACTCAGTACGCCTATCTTGCTCTACTTTGTACTGTCCGGGACCCTAATTAGTACCAACAGTGCGTGCACACAAGAAAGGCAACTTTCTTCCGAAGAGACCCAGGCCAATGTAAGTTTCAATCCGAGAATGGCTTGGAGCTTGGCTCACGTCATTTTCAGGCCACGATGTTCATGTCAGGATAAAGGTCTGAGATCTGCACTTGCATTCTGACGCCAGACACAGTATGGCTGGATATGAGACGACTTCACAGACGCTCGCCTTTACGATGTGGGAGCTCGCCAAGCATCTCGACGTCCAAGCTAGGCTTCGTTAGGAACTTGCACTGTACCGAGGGCGAGATATTGGCTACGATGAAATCGGGAACCTGGAATACCCGGACGCCGTTTGCTGCGAAACGTACGTTCTTCTGTCGTGCTCAACTCTCACCAGAACCATCTGAGGATGGTTGAACAGTCTTCGGCTGCATCCCGCTCTTCCTTACACGGAGCAAGTAGCAACGAAGGATGACCTTTTGCCCCTTGCTGTGCCCGTGAAAACTCCGCGTGGCCCAGTCACTCAGATTCCGATTCAAGCGGGGCAGGCAAGTACCTTGATGCTGCGAACACTTTTCTGATATTAACAATCCCATAGTTGATCATCACTCCAATCATATCCATCCAGAGGCAATCTGCCGTTTACGGACCAGATGCTACGGAATGGAAACCGGAGCGTTGGCTTCCACAGAACCGACATGCTTTCCCTGATTCAGAGCTTTTGCCAGACGGTGTCAAGGGCCTTTTGTCGTTTTCCTTGGGTCCCCGCGTTTGCATTGCTTGGCGGCTGGGTACGTCTAATCCGAGTCGTTGCACGATTCGGTATTCTAATTTATGTCATGGGACACAGGTCTGTTCCAGTATAAGGTCGGCTTTGCAACAGCTACTATCAAAGCTGATCACTAACAACATATAGGTGGCTGGGATGTCGCTCTTACAAGATCCGGTATGGTTCGACACGAGAGTGGAAGTTTCAACCAAGGCCGCATCAACTTTACAGCCATATCCTAAAGGCAGTCCGATGAGTGGTCCCAATCTTCCCGTCTGTGTGCGTGTATCTGCTTCCCTCTAAATGCTGGGTTCTGTCGTCAGTTTTCTTGTGGCATGATGTGTTATGTAGATGATGTTGTCGTATACAAGATTGAACAAACCTTCAGGCACGTCAGTCGTTGAGTCTGCTCGCTGCACACCCCATATGAGGTCCGGGACTTGTCCGAAACAAATGCTTCGAAGTGGAAACGAGGCACCACAGCCCTCATCATAACTCTACTCCCAAGGACATGCGAGCAAAACATCCATAGAGACAGGGTGAAGACGATACATTGGTAACTGAAACACGGAAGTACATGACGCCAGTAACGACATGCTTGTCTGCGGATTCATTGCTTACAGAAGGGGAAGTATGGCCTCAACGACACGCTTTGGATCGGTCCATTGAACCTGGTGACAAGATCAGTGATTTTCATACCGCACTTGCGGACGACTCACAAAATGGTTGGCGTTGTCAATGAGGACGACCTTCCGCCCAGGCACGGAGCTTTCGAAGGCAGACGCGATGCTCTCCCCGGCGTACATACACGTCCAGCACGAGTTTGCGCAGTGGACGTACTCGATTCGCATGCTAGGCCAGAGAGAAGTGCTCGGATCAGTCAAAAGGACGTTGCGTGCTGAGGCGTTGAACACCCCGTTGAGAAGTCCTTGCAAAACGACAACCTCGTTGGAGAACGCCGCGAACTCGTTGCAGGCGGAAAAGGCGGGGTTTTCCGCCTCTGTAGATCTAGTGGATGGCCTGATAGGACTCGTCTCAGGCTCGAGGTAACGCTGCACTTTGTCGGCTTCCGAGAAGTCGGCGGGATCGATACCAGATGGAAGGGGAGGGTACTGGAACCATCCCGTTAGCCAGTCGTTGATAGCTGTCACCCCCTTCATCATATTCGCCGGGTTG
The DNA here is from genome assembly GCA_002233555.1 of Limonomyces culmigenus. NCBI lineage: Eukaryota > Fungi > Basidiomycota > Agaricomycetes > Corticiales > Corticiaceae > Limonomyces > Limonomyces culmigenus. The sequence goes on along the minus strand of LCTX01000673.1, from coordinate 4,570 downwards.
CCGGGATCGTTAGGGTCGATGAAGCGCTGCATGATGATGTTGGAGTAGGCGAAGTGTTTGGGAGTGGGCGGGGAAAGGGCAGCAGCTTCATAAGGTGGATCTGTATGCTTCCGTCAGCGTGGGGTTCTCAACCAAAGTAAGAGACAGCGTCACCAAGCAAAATGAGAGCCCGTACTTGTGAGGTTACCGTCGAACACAACTCAGACCCTAGGTTTTTGACGTTGTCGAGGAAGTTCATAGCATATATACTTCCCAAGCTCCATGACAGCAACACAATACCACCTTTGCCCTCTTTATGAAGAGGGATATGCACATCGTCCACAAGGTGCTTGAGAAAGGTTGCGTATTCGGAAGCCCGATCCTTCATGAAGGCACGAGTGTGGTCCGGAGTCACTGTACCGACCTTGATGGACTCCATCTCGGAGATTGTATACGGAGTGGAGCCTCGGTAGTCACGACGGTTGACTGAGATGGCCCGGAACCCGTGAGATGGAGCAATGTCGAGGAGTTTCTGGAAGATTTCTAGTCCATGGATGTGGATGTGAGCCTACCTTTCTTAACGGGAAGTAAAACAAAAGCATACCGCCATTCCAGCCGTATCCATGAATGATGACCAGCGTGGTGTACGAGGTTTTGTCTGAGGGGGCGCCGCTGTCGATGTATGACAGATGAACGTCCGGCCCAACTGAAGCACTCGGCATGATGGAAAGTGGCTCGTGCATCTCCCAAGTCGTGCATCTTTATCATCGAGCTCCATGATAGGCATACCTGTGCTGCTTTGACGACCATCTGCAGTCCTCAAGTTGCAGTGCTGGTTGAGTGGATCTGCAGTAGATACAGCCCATCCAACAGATAGTTTGACAGGCGCCACTAAGTACGGCTTCTCTGCGCACATTCATTGAATGTGTTCCATTTTATTGCGTATGGTTCGGATGCCAGAGACGATGATGAAGCGTTCGAGACCGGGAAGAGCATCACTAAAGCGGCGCCTATTCCCCTTTCACCGCGATGATCATTGAAGGGCGCGCCTTCGAAATCCCCGGGTTCGACTGCCTCCTCGCCTGATTCCACATCTGCCAACTCGATTGAAGTCTCCACCACCTTCCTGATGGCTTCGCGCTCTCGCTTGATTGCATCTAGAATCGCCTGCAAGCGCTGGCCCTTGTTCAACTTGGACTTGAATGGCACGAGCTGGTTCGTTTCGCGCCACTTGTCCAGCATATCCGCCAACTCGTCCGATTTGAGCCGGCTCAGGGCTCCCGGGTCACGTTCGAGTACAGTCACTGCAAAGCGTCGATCTTGCGCTTGAGCTGTTGATTCTCGCCAGTCTGGCCGGCCCTGCACAGTCTGCTGGTGTGTGTCCCGCTCACGTGTGACTGTGCTGAGCTGTTCATGAACGTCTGACAGCGACGCTTGAAGATCCTCACAGGCTTGCTGATGCTCTGGGGCCCCGGCACCGGCAAATAGGGATCTGCTTCTTCCTGCGCTTTTTACGTCGTGTAGTGTTCTCCAGTCGAGCTCGAGCTTTAGCTAGACTGTTTCTTGTTTTTTTTTGCTCGGATGAGGCGCCCTTCGATGCTCTCTGAGCTTCCGTGAGAGCCTTGTGTCCTCCCATGTTGTAGGAGCGATGTTAAAGGGCCAGAAAGAGACATCGGCACACAGAGTCACGGGAGCCTCTTCACGAATCACGGCAGTACCCTTGCTCTAACGAGTTTCATGTCGAACTAGGTTCTCGCCCTCCGATAGGTGATCGGGCCACCAATCTTTCAGCTGATTGATGATACGAATGGCTGTCAGAATGCTGTGTGCGAATGGACGATGCCAGATACACACATCATTCTGCTACTGGATGTTAGTAGATTGCTTCCGATCTCAACGGTAGCACCTTCCCGTCACACGTGCGGCATGATTTGTCGCGCTTCCGAGCTTCGCGGGAGATGTGCTGCATGTGTAGCGTTAGCACAGTCCTGTGCTACCGCAAATGGTCTTCTCGCTTCGTCTGTGATTACTTCGGCGGGTATAGGGCATCTATCAAGCTGCCGTAGGTCCGACAAGTACCGAGCCCTACACCGGACGCATACCGCTCTCCTTCACCACTCTACCCTCAACACTGTGTACTCCAGCTCACGTCAACTTGCCCTGAAGAGATGGCGTATCTGACTGTCGCCTCTTACCACGTTCGAACGCTGCTCTTGTTTACGTATTCGGATATCAAGACAATCGTGGTCCCAGTGGTGAGCTACCTTGACTAGTCGAATGTGTATTGCACTGAATCGAGAGCAGGGCGTATTCGCAGCCATAGCTGGACCATACCATTCTGCATGGTCGGTTTCGTTAACGACAGTCTGGATATGGATACATCTGTTGCAATGCAATACATCCAACCAGTATTTCGGCGCGGAGGAAGATGCCTTGAACAAACCGTGGAGACCCTTGTCCTCAGGTCGGATTACCTTGGAAGCCACATATCGGCTTCGCTGGTGGACCACCATCTTATGTCTGACTCTATCCACCTCGCTCCATTGGCGTCTCGGCATGGCTAGCCTCGCGTTGACCATTATAACACTTCTTTACGACAACCTTGGAATGTCTGGTCACTGGCTCCTCAAAAACGTATGCGGAGTCGGTGGATATGCCTCCTTCGAAGTGGGTGCAAGTATGCTTATGAGTATGTGCATCTCTACTTGCATAGGAATCTGACCACTAAGTCTGTTGCATAGGTGGCACTTACAGTCTCGACAGGGTTGCATGTCATGCCGTCATATACTCTGCTGGCATTCTTATATCGACATTGCACGCCCAGGACTTTGCCGACATCGTCGGAGATAAAGCCATTGGTCGTTTAACCTTTCCCATTGTGTTCCCGGACTTCTCAAGAACTCTGGCATCCGTATGTCTCTATCTATGGTCTGTATATCTGCCATACGCTTGGGGAACTGGTCCCTCAACAGCAATCGCCTTTTCACTGTTCGGAGGAATTTTGGGGTGGCGGTTTACACGGTACAGAGACGTGGACGCAGATAAGGCTTCATATAGGGTATACAATGTTGGTCCATCTCTGATCATAAGTGCCAGCCATCAATTCTGATTTTGTCCACCAGGTCTGGCTTTTATTGGCTCTCGTGCTACCAGCACACAGTCGATGGGGGATCTTCGCGGCCTAGGATGATATCGAAGGATGGCCATGTAAGATGATTTGGGATTGTTGTACTACTAGCTCTCTGGCACCGAAACGCAATTAGATTGATTCAATGTCTGAGATGCATTGATTCATGTCCGCTAACACGCAAGCGAGAGGCTGGACCAAGTTGAGCCGCGACGCAAGCATACAAGGAAGTTCTCGGTCTTGGGGCGACTGTAGGTGCAGTTAGCGCGGTCAGATACACGTAGGGAAGAAACGAGGGACCGACCTGATAAACGAGCTAGTATAACTAAGTAGCTCATGATGACTGCGTTGAGTTGAAAGCGTGATGATATCGTAATAATAGACCATCGCCGTCAAAAGCATGCGTATGTGATGATTTGCGATGTGCTCTCCGGGACACCTCCTGATCAAGTCGTTGGAAACATCAGAATCCATCAGAAAAACTCGACTTTGCACTGTAGCAGAGCCCCTGCTATTGAGCTCCAAGTGCTGCCCTAGATACAAGCCTGGTCTCATAGATGTCTATAGCGCGTTATACTGTAGGTTTTTGACCAAGTATTCGAGCCGAAAACGTGCGACATCCTTCTTCGCAAAGCGACTGTATTCGTGGGACGTGTTGCGACGCGACACATGCTTCGGTTTGGTTAACTCAACTTAGCACCAGAAGAGATCGGTAAGATCGGAGGTTTCCGATCTATCCCCTGATCCAACTCGGTCGCAATTCAAACGTCTTATATACGCATAGCTCGGTGCTTGGGTGGCTGAAGATAAGATGGGAAAGAAGAGCAAGACCTCAGTGGGAAGGCGCCCACGCGGTTCCGGGCCTGACACCCGGGCCTGCCTCTGCCAGGGCGCAATCTCCGATGTATTCAAATAGCAACTTGATAGGTTCTTCCTGTATAGATGCAAAAATCGGAGGGTAGCTACGCACGTAAATTATCTACTTAGACCTAAATTTTCTATGTGTTTGAGCAAGAATTGCGTAACATAGGTGATGTACCGTAGTTTGGCTGCTCGAACTGTCGCGGCAAACGCCACACATCTCATGCCCTCCACCAACACCAATGGCAGTGCCGTTGTTCGCGTTCGCATGCGGACTGCCAATTAATGTCAATGTGACGGGACCTCTGTATGGCCATACAGCCTAGTTACTTAAGTACCATGTCTGGGTGAGCTTTGATGTTCCACCCCCGTCTTAAGCAGGCTCTCGCCGCACACATCTAGACCTTCCATGTCCTCTGCCGCTACCGCAACCTACCCACACATCCCGGCCAGCGTGCGGGATGCGCTTGTTCCTTCCAATAGTCTTCCTATAGCCTCTTTAATTCGCTCCAGTCTACTGTCTGTCTTGTCTGCAGAGACATCTATCAACCTCAATCACGTTTTTTCGCGCGAGTACCCGGTCTCCATGGACGAACTTGCCCC